>CM019151.1:137208416-137478137 GCA_009733165.1 Naja naja | reverse complement strand
AGGCTGCTCACACTAAAATAGAATACAACAATAAGTTACTTAAAATATATTAAATTAAAGTTTAATTAATATTAGTATTATTATTAAAACCCCAAAATTACGAAACAACCCCAAGGGTCAACACTGCCCAGATTGTAAAAACAGCCAGGTTTTTAGCTCACTGCGGAAGGTGGAGATCGAGAGCCGGAGCTCCAGCGAAGAAGATTCCATAGTGGGGACTGCCACAGAATAGGCTCTCCCGGTCCCCAAGCCAATCGACATTGAGTCGCTGGAGGGCAGCCCAGGAGACCCGCCCAGCATCGCATCGGGCGGCTGGTATTTGAGGCTGAGAAGTCGCTCAGAATATCCTGGACCCATGCCATGTAGGACTTTGAATGTTAAACCAAAACCTTGAACTCACCCGAGGGCAACCGAAGCCAATGCAAGCCCACGAGGAGGGTGTAACATGGGAGTATCGGGGCTCCCATCACAACTCAAGAGCGATTCTGCACCAGCTGAAGCCTCCGAGTGGTGCACAAGGGCAGTCCTAGATAGAGAGAGCATACAGTAGTCCAACCGGGAGACAACGAAGCTGAGTGATCGTGCGCAGGGCATCCCGGTCCAGGTATGGGCTAACTGAACCAGCGGACCTGGGCAAAGGCCCCCTGGCCACGCGCTCCCACCTGCTCCTCCAACTTGAGCGCGTGAATCCAGGAGAACCCCCAGGTTCCGCGCCTGTCCACAGGGGTAACACCTCTCCTCCCATGACCAAAGATGGAATCTCCAAACTGGACCGGGATGTCGGTATGCACAGCCACTCTGTCTTGGCTGGATTGAGACGGCATGTTCCTGTCCATCCAGATTCGCACCGCTTCAAACAACGGACATCACGGAGAGAGCATCACTGATGTGGCCCGGGTGGAGATGAGCACCGCGTCATCAGCATACTGATGATAACTCACCAAGCCACGGATGATCTCACCCAGCGTTCATATAAATGTTGAACAGGAGAGGAGAGACGCACCCCTGAGGTACCCCACAAGTGAGAGACTCGTCCCTCCTCCCCCCTGCCAACACTGTTTAAGCGTAACGCCCCGAGAGGTAGGAGGAGAACCACCGTAAAACAGTGCCTCCCACTCCCAGCCCCCAGACGCCGCAACAGGATACCATGGTCGATGGTATCAAAAGCCGCTGAGAGATCTAACAGGACCAGGACAGAGGAAAACCCTGTCCCGAGCCTAGAGAGATCATCCATCAGCGCCACCAATGCTGTCTCCGTGCTGTACCCGGTCGGAAGCCCGATTGGTACGGATCCAGGTAGTCCGCTTCATCCAGGAAAAGTGGCAATTGCTGGGCCACCATTCTCAACAACCTTCAAAAAAGGTTGGAGACCGACGAAAGTTGTTCAACTCGGCTGGGTCAAGGGCAGGCCTCTTCAGGAGGGGCCTCACCACCGCCTCTTTCAAGGCGGCAGGAACAGCCCCTCCCTTAACGGCGTGATAACTGCCCGAGCCAGCCGACGTGACCTCCCTGGAAGCATAAACCAACCAGGAAGGGCACGGGTCCAATAAACATGTGGTGGAACTCAGCCGCATAATCCTGTCCACTTCATCCTCAGAAACAGGATCGAACTCAGTCCAGATAACATTAGCCAGACCACTCGCCTCCCCTCATCAGACCACTGCAAGTCCGAGTGCAGCCCTTCCCGGATCCGAGCGATTTTGTCCTGCAGATAAAGACCAAATTCTCAGCTCTACCCCAGAGGTCCGCCCCTCCCCCAGTTGTAAGAGGGAGCGGCAACCCCAAACAGGGCGGCTGGGCGGTTATCTGCAGATGCTATGAGGGCGGAGAAGTAAGATTTCCTCGCCCCCCACTGCTACCAGGTAAGTCCTAATATGAGCTCTCAACTGGGCTCGGTCGATCCGGAGCGGTCGCCCTCCACCTACTCTCTAGTCCCCTTCTACGACGCCATCTCCCGGAGCTCCCGGTATACCAGGGAGCCGGTCGGGATCTGCTGAGTGAGGGGACGATGGGGACAACCCTGTCAAGAGCCCCGCAGAGCCGACTGTTGCCAGGCGGCCGCAAGGACCTCGGCAGGGCTGTGGGTGAGGATGCAGGAAAAACCCCAGTTCTGTCTGGAACCTCTCAGGGTCCATCAGGCGCTGGGGCGGAACCATCTCAGTGGCTCCTCATCCCAGCGGTGTGGGGTGGCTTGATGAAAGACCAACCTTAGGAGATAGTGGTCTGACCATGGAACAGGGTGGGTTGCAATAACACCATCCCCGGACCACTACGCCACTGCTCCGAGACAAAAACTAGGTCGAGCATATTGCCCCCACGTGAGTCGGGCCTTCTATTAACTGGGTCAGACCCATGGACTCCATGGAAGCCATGAATTCCGGCCAGCCCGACCCGCACTCCAGGGAGGGCAGATTGAAGTCCCCCAGAACCATAAGCTCAGGGAACTCCACCGCCACCCCCGAGACGGCATCGAGCAGCCCAGGCAGGGCGGCTGATACACAGCTGGGGGACAGGTATGTAAGCAGCACGCCCATCCGACCAATTGGCCCAAACCTCACGAGGAGGGACTCACACCCGTCTATCTCCGGAGCAGGAGATATTACCAAACAGAGCACCAAAATAGCTGCCAGGGTTCCGACGGATGCCCTAATTAATTCATGAGCCATAATATCACACAGAGGCATCGTCAAAATCTGAGCCTGCTACATTGCTTTTGATAAACGAATGTTTCATGACTGGCCATGCCCACTATGAGAGCTATTTTGTGAGCATAAGCACTACCGGTTCAAAATTCCAAATAGGTAGCTGGCAAAAAGAGTGGTCAGCAAAATAAAATATTTAAATTTGAAATCAATTGTCTTTCTCTCACTGCCTCTCACTCTTTCGTTTGTCTCCCCCACCCCACACACTTTTTTTTGCATATATAAATCTGCATTGTCCTACATGCACAAAAGTGGGTATGTCTAATCAGATATTTGTAAAGCAATTTCTGCACTGGAGATGAGAAAAAATGGAAAAATTATCTTATGGTGGAGGAGAGATAGCTGATAGGTGGATTACCAATTCTCTTTTGTCACATATTCCTTGCCACATTGACAGGATTAGGGCTATATCTAAAGTAAACCTTGCAGCCCCATTGCAATGCAGATAAAGGTACAGATCTGTCAAGGTCCTATTGGTTTTAAAAAGTGTTATCTACAGACTGACCCCAACAATACATTTTCATGCTCAGAAGCTAGTAATTTTAAATGAATGTTACTTTTTGCCTTGCCACACACATTTCAGAAATGAACTCTGATTGTTTACCACCATGTGCCTCCTACCTCTGGCTTGTTTTGTTCATTGCTATCTCGGCCATCAAATATGTTACCTATTTTGGATAGAATCTACTGATTGAAATCTACTCTGTTCTCATTCTTCATATTTTGTCAAGTTAAGTGCCATTGTTACAGACATCAGATCTATTTAACTGAAATATATCAAGATTGTGAAATCAGCATTGGAAAAGCAGGATGAGATGGAGTGGAGTCTAGCTATGGTTTCCAACACATGCAGTTTTTTAAATATAGCACTGCAAATTGCTAACCACAAATTTGGAAGGCTTTACTACAAGTTCATGGAGGATTCATCACACTGTAAACTAGCAGTTTCTTCCTTACCTTTACCAAGAAGTTAAAAAATAAATTGAAGGACTTAGAAATAAGCAGTTATGTGTCTACTACAATTCAGTTCTTAAAAATGTGACTACTCACCACTCTTAAAGTATTTTAGGGCAGATTAAGGCAGCATAATATTGAATGCCGAAATGTATCACAAATGACAGCCAGCAAGTCTTAGGCTTCTTGTATCCATTTGAGCAAAACTGGGATTTTGAAGGAAAAGGCCCTTACATCCAAAACCCCGATACCCCCCTCCTACATAAGGTAACTATTAGTTACAGACAATTTTCCCCAGGCACAGTAATCTAAGACACAAGCTCCAGTGATCTATTGCTGAGAATGGCAGGACACGTTGACTAACCACTGAACCACTTTAAAGCAAGGAAATTCCAACAAAAGCAGCAGAAACAGACTGACCTAGATCCATTTAAGGAGGAGTGGAGGAATTGTTCTGGGACATAAAAAGGAGTTCTGCCTTGGCTTACCATACAGATGGTTCTCCCTATTTCTGCCCTCAAATCAGCCATGCTGAAACTCTGGCCAACCACCTGGAAGCAAGTACACCATGCTGTTAGGCCTATCAGGGTAACCAGTCCTACAGAGCAGTTCTTCCTTCTCCTGCTATTTCCTGAACTAGAATGACAAACGCTTTTTAGTTCAGTTATCTTTGTATTGTGCTATCTGTGCATCTCACAAAAACAGCATTTTCCTTAGCAGCTGTGACCACTTCTTATTGCTTTCAGGGATTCTATTGAGATATAATTCCCCCACCCCTGACAAAATATAATTTCATACCAAGTGGGAGACCAATATAGTACTTTCTGCAAACCCATGAAACAATAACACTACAGTACTAAGGCTTCATATTCAAAATAGGAAGACAAAATTAAAATACTGCATGTGTAGCTGTGGAATAGAAAAATATACGGATGTACTACATGTCTGTTGCTCATATGCACTACCCTGCTATAAGGATAGTCCCAATTAATCAATGTTTATTCTTTTCTATATAGACTCTTGGAAACTTGATGACTTTGGGCATGTTACTCTCTCTTTTTAGCCCAACTCAACCTCGAGGGTGGTTGCTGTAGGGGAAAATAGGAAGAGGAAGTATTAGGTATATTCACTAACTTAAGTTTATTTGTAAAAACAAAACAAAATGGTGTAAAAAAATAAAGTATCTTAATATACATATTTGAATCAATTTTTACTGAGTTGTCTACAGAAGGAATTACAAAGTATGTGAAACTAGATCTATTTTCATTCACAGGCCTGATACTAATGTGCTCTAAAGTAAACAGGAAGTTTCAATATAAGAAGAGCAAAATCCCATTCTGCAATTTTTTCTTCCGTTCAGTCATGCTGATTCTCAGAGACTGCCTGGACAAGTCCTTGCAGTTTTCTTGGCAAAGTCTTTCAGAAGTAGTTTGCCATTGCCTCCTTCCTAGGGCTAGCAGAAAGTGACAGGCTTTGTGTCCAAGATGGGATCAAACTCACAATCTCCCAACTTCTAGCCTGGTGCCTTAACTACTACACCACACTGGCTCAACAAAATACATCCAATTGCCTCATTTCACATGACATCCCTCCCAGTCCCTCTTCTGGAAGTTTACTTTTTTTTTTTCTTTTTTGAAAAATAGCTGGCAGAGAACACAAATAACTTTTAATATAGAGCGTAAGGTTTATACCAAGTGATATTATTGTTCTATTGATATCACACACTGCAGAGGCTACAGTGTGTTTCGAGTTTTGTTTTCTTTTGTTTCTCAATCTTATCTGCAGATGCTCCAGATTAAACTTGGAACAGTTTACATCCAAATTCCTCCCTGCTCTTGAGCTATGGCCTTTCCACTTTCACTACAGGAAGTCCTCAACTTAAAACCATTCATTTAGCAACCCCTTTGAAGTTATAACAACACTTAAAAATTACTCACAGCCAATCCCCACACTTACAACCGCCATGGCAACTCCACAGTCACATGATCAAAATTTGAATGCTTTTGGTGACTAGCATGCGTTTCAGGATCCCTGACATTTGTAATCTCCCCAACCAGCAAGTCAGTGGAGGAAACCGGATTCTCTTAATGATCATGTGTCTCACCTAACAACTGCAGTGATTTGCTTAACAATGGTGCCAAAAAGGTCATAAAATTGGGACTCACTTAACTGCCTGCCTTAGCAATGAAAATTCTGATCCCAACTCTGATTATAAATTTAGGACTATCTGTAATTCTTCAAAACAGTGTGTTTTGGGTCCTTCAACAAGCTCTGTATATAGAGGAGGTAAGGAGGGGCTTTGATCATGAGGAACATCTTCCTGTGATCCAGGACTTTGTTCCTGATACCAATATTTGAGTGCCTTGGGATCCTGACGGATGAACCATTGCTGTCTAGCAGGATCTCTCCCCAAGCTCGTGGAGTTGATTTCTGAGAGATTTCAACCCCCATGGGGATCAGTTTGCCTCAAGTGATCTTGGGTCTGAAATACATTAAGTGGTCATACATAATTTATTTCTGTCTCAGAGCTGATATTATAGGAGCTGGAGATAGAAGGGATTTCCATCACCCTGTTGGTATGGTCAGATCACAACCTGATCCAAATATAATAGGCAGCCATTTATGATTTCCAGGGGCTAGGAAAACCAATTTGAATGACCCAGCACAAGCACCTAATGGATCTAAATGATTTCCAGAAAGCATTTGGGAAGTTAATAACTGTCCCCTTTCCTCACATCAAAGATTACAAGTTGGTAAAATTATAAAAGAATTTTGCAAAGAACTATACCACACCAAAACTTAGCAAGCTGTTGTATATAAACAGGAAACAAACGCCACACTTACCACATTGATGTTGTTACGTAGTTGGGTAATGAAACGTCTGCAAACAAACAAGCTCAAAGAGCACCAAGCATTCCACAGCTGCACCCTGAGCTACACATGTTCTCTTCTATTAAAAATATTGAAGTCGCATTTCAAAACACAACAAGTGCAAACAAAGGATCACCCTTGTTGAACTAGAGACATGTAACAGAAGCAGAAGTGAAGTAAATTATAGTAGGCAGTAACAAACTGCAAAGACAGCCCCAAGGCTGTCAGTATGTAAAAAGCTTCAAAATAGCCTGACATTCATTTCCCTGAATTTCGTCACAGCAGCCAACTGCCTTGAAACAGAATAGAAGGTTATATGGTTTGATGGGTGCTTTTTCTCAGCCATTCGGTGGCTTTCACACAGAGAAAGCCTTGTTGTAACCACATCATTCACTCCCCTTGGATAGTCAGAACAACTATCGTAGGGTTTTTTTTTTCTTTTCCTTGCTTTGTGGCAAGGAAAGAAGTGTCATACAAAATTAAGCAGGCAGTATAAAATCTCCACTTTGGCAGCCAGAGGGCAAAATGAAGAAGAAAAAAAAAGGCTTTAGGTTTTTGGTAAGATAGCAAGCAAGCACAGGCTATACTGTTCACTCATTTAAAAAGATGACCTGATTCATGACATAAGGCAGCATAAAGATAATAAGGGCAGAGGGTTTTTATTTAGCAAATTGCTAGTCCCAAATGTAACACTGAGGGGAAGCATTTTCCATGTTGCTAAATGCATCGTTTTTAAGGAGGATGTTTGCAAGTATATTTGCAGTGATTGCCTAAATGGAGCCTCTGTCAAATCAGTGCTGTGGAAAGCTGCTGAAGTAAAACTATTTATTTATTTATTTATTTTTATTTATTTATTTATTTATTTATTTATTATTTGGATTTGTATGCCGCCCCATCTCCAAAGACTCGGGGTGGCTCACAACTAAAACAGTAACAACCATAAATAATTAAAAGAGAATTAAACCAATCACAAGCCCAATAATAGTTAAAGTTAAAATTTAAAATAATTTAAGAACCATCCCCCCCAGGGGGGGGGATGGTTCTTAAATTATTTTAAATTTTACTCCCATTATTCCCATTCCAGCATGGCTATAAGCCCCTCCCCCTTTTTGTTTTTTGTTTGTTTTGTTTGTTTTCTGGGGATGACTGCTGTAATATTCCATACATTTGCTGAACAATAGCTTGGAGGAGGCTTTTTTATATACACACACAATTATCCACAGACCATCAAACAGAAATCACCCCCAGATCCCTCTCCAAGTCAGCCATCTGCCTTTCATCAAATACAAATACTGTATAAGGAATATGAAGGACAAGAGGAAAAAAAATAGAGAAGAAAAGAGGGAAGGAAGCCTGTTTTTCAAAATGTGGGTTTTCTTTTTTCTTTTTTTTAAATCTGCATTCTTCTCTCAATCAAATCTACTGTCCTTTGGACTAATTGTAAAGAGTTCCTAATCTACAGGAGGAACAAAACGCTTACCCTTTCAGCCAAAAGAGAGAGCTGTTTTAAACTAATCAAATCAAGGACAGAATTCAACCTGGAACACCAATCCCATGTTCAGAAATCCAATGAATACAATCTTGTAATCTTTACTCAGAGATCTCTTTTTTGTCCTAGTTCCTGAAAGTGAACTATGCACCCTGTTTCTGACTTTCTCGTAAAACAGCAAGAAAAAAAACCTTAGAAGCTCCAGCAAAACATCAATGCAACTCTTTTGCCTGTGGATCCTGTGATAAACCTAAAGTGTCATCTTAGCAGGATTTTGTAGTAAGCTATCAATTGCTCTACATTCCCTATCCAGTTGCCAAATGAAAGCTAAGTGGCATCATAGTATACATAAGCAAAATATAAATCACTCCTCAAAATTCATCAACCTTTCCTTCTTTCTACCAGTGCAATTTAGATATCAAAATAATTTTTAGTTATTGGTATAACATTTTTCTCTCTCTACTTTCTATCAATCTTATCATTCTTCCACTCTATAATTACGTGCACTCTAAATCTGGCTGCTCCACTATAGAATCCTCTACCCGGAAAGCTAGTTTGGGCACCCAAGTTAAAAGCAACAAGCAATTAATTTTAAGAGCAGCCTAATGGAATGTGTTTTCTCTTCTGAAACATATCTGAGACTCCTTCCCTCTAGGCAACATTAAGATCCAAATTGTACCTAGAAAATTGAGTTCTATCACCACTACTACATTTTGCATCTCATACCACATGCTTGGCAAGCAGGCAGGCAGGGAAGATGTACAAAACAGATGTAATTTGACCTTAATGGACAACCACCAAAGATGCTTGTCCTTGCAGGAAAAGGAGAGAGGACACATTCTTCTAGAGTTAAAACTACTTGTAGTTTCAAGGTGAACTTTCTTGCTGTCCTCCACGCTGGCATTTCAAGTCCCCCTTCAACAAAACAAAGCCCTTCTAGTCAGAATCATAGCCAAACATTCATCATCTGCAGTTAATCAGAGTACACCAGGGGAAGATTCCTGTTTCTTCACATTTCTTTCATGTAGACAACTAGGTTTGTGTGTATGCAAGTTTCACTAGTTCTTCCCCTGTTTGCATGCAATTCACTTCTGGTTCTCTACACCACTTTCAAGGTAGAACATAAAGGCCACAGAAATCCATGAACATGAGTCCCACAACTTAGGATAGCCCAGCACAGGGGTGTCAAACTTACGTCATCACGGCAGTGTCATGTGATGTAGCAGGGCTTTTCCCCCCTTTGCTAAACCAGGCGTGGCGTAACCAGCACATGACGCATCTGGCCAACGGGCCGGGAGTTTCAGCCCTGGCCTAACACAAAGCTTTTCAACAATGTGAAGACATGTGGACTTCAACTCCCAGAATTCCCCAGCCAGCATTCACTGGCCTAACAGACAGAATTGTGTATAAGAGATTATACATAGCACAAAATGCAGAAAAACTCCTGGATTTTTGCCCAGAAAAAGCCCAGAAGTTTATTCTCTCTTCAGCTGAATCACACACAGTTTAGGAGCTTCTACTATTCCCTTACCTCTTTCCCACCCTTAAATTCCTACAGGCTTTGAAGTCTTAAGTATTATATTACAAAATTATCCAATCATACTCCAAATACTCAGAGGAAATAACTGAGCAGCTGCTGTCAGTCTAGAATCTGCCACTGGCTTTTAAACAGTTTCAGTTACAAGCTCTGAAGAAAAGCATTATAATACTCTGAAATGTTGCATATGGTATATTTGTTAACAAGACTGTATCCAATAAAAATGCCATCTTGGCCATTTCTTTTTCTCAGACTTTTGTTATATATAGAACCATGTTTGGAAAAACAAACAGAAATACAACCAGTTTCACTTCCAAAAATCTAGGCACAAGAAATATCATTTTAAAAATTACTTTTTCAAGTACTTTGAATTTTGCCATTTTAGTTGTAAACTGGAAAAGTAAATTTTTTTCCAAAAGCAAGAGAACAATAGAATACTTTTATTGGCCAAATGTGATTGGACACACAAGGAATTTGTCTTGGTGTAAATACTCTCAGTATACATAAAAGATACATTCATCAGGAGTCGAGGATCATAAGGTACGGCACTTAATGATAGTCATAGGGTACAATAAGCAATCAAGCATACTAGGAAACAGTCAATATAACAAGCGACAAAGTTACAGTCATACAGTCACAAGTGGGAGGGGATGGGTGATAAGGAGTGATGACAAGATTTAACTAATAGTAGTGCAGACTTTGTAATAGTTGAACAGGGTTGAGGGAATTATTTGTTTAGCAGAGTGATGGCTTTCGGGGAAAAACTGTTCTTGTGTCTAGTTGTTCTGATGTGCAATGCTCTATAGTGTCGTTTTGAGGGAAGGAGTTGAAACAGTTTATGTCCGGGATGTGAGAGGCCTCTTTTTGACTCGTGCAGTATACAGGTCCTTGATTGAAGGCAGGTTGGTAGTAATTGTTTTTTCTGCAGTCCTAATTACTCTCTGAAGTCTGTGTCTGTCCTGTTGGGTTGCAGAACCAAACCAGACAGTTATAGAGGTGCAGATGTGACTCAATGATTCCTCTGTAGAACTGGATCAGCAGCTCCTTGGGCAGTTTGAGCTTTCTGAGTTGGCGCAGAAAGAATATTCTTTGTTGTGCTTTATTGATGACATTTTTGATGTTAGGTGTCCATTTTAGGTCATGTGATATAGTAGAATCTAGAAATTTGAAGGTCTCTATTGTTGATATGGTGTTGTCTAGTATTGTAAGAGGTGGTAGTATGGGAGGGTTTCTTCTAAAGTCTACCACCATTTCTACGGTTTTGAGTTTGTTCAGTTCAAGACTGTTCTGGTTACACCACGAGGCAAGTTGTATAACCTCCTGTCTGTATGCGGATTCATCATTGTCTCGAATGAGACCAATCACTGTTGTGTCATCAGCAAACTTCAGTATTTTAACAGATGGATCATTTGAGATACAGTCATTGGTATATAGAGAGAAGAGAAGTGGAGAAAGCACACAGCCTTGGGGAGCCCCTGTGCTGATTGTACAGGTATTAGATGTGATTCTGCCTAGCTTCACCTGCTGCTTCCTGTCTGTTAGGAAGCTTATGATCCACTTACAAGTGTGTTCAGGTACTGCTAGTTGGTTTAATTTACTTAGAAGAGTGTCTGGAATGATGGTATTGAATGTTGAACTGAAGTCTACAAAGAGGACCCTTGAGTAGGTATTGGGAGATTCAAGGTATTGCAGGATGTAATGCAGAGCCATGTTAACAGCATCATCTGTTGATCTATTTGCTTGGTATACAAACTGCATGGGATCTAACAGCGGATCCGTGATGGTTTTCAGGTGGGACAGCACAAGCCTTTCAAAGATTTTCATAACTACAGATGTTAGAGCAACTGGTCTGTAGTCATTCAGTTCCTTGATGGAGGGCTTCTTTGGCACTGGGATGATAGTAGAGCGTTTGAAGCAGGAAGGAACATAGCATATCTCTAGGGATCTATTGAAGATTTGGGTGAAGATGGGGGCCAATTGGTCAGCACAGACTTTTAAGCTAGAAAGAGTAAATGTAAACACATTCATTCCTCATGAGAATTATGCTGAGTTTTTTTTCCATTAACACATTATGTGCTATCAAGCCAATGTAAACTCTTAACAACCATATAAATAAATTTCCTCCAGAATAATCTGTTCCCAGCTCAAGTCTTCCAGTGGTGCATTCATTGACATTATAACTGAGTTCATCCATATTGTTGCCTCCTCTTGTTGTCGTCTTCTCTTTCCTTCCATCTTTCCTAGCATTAGAACCTTTTCCAGAGAGACGGATCTTTGCATAATATGTCCGTGATATGATCATTTGAGCCTGGTTATTTGTACGTCAAGTGACAACTCTGGATTGATTTGTTTGATGATCCATTTGTTAATTATCTTGGCAATCCATGTTATCCTCAGGAGTTTTCTTCCACAACAAATATTAAAAGCATCAATACTTTTCCTGTACTGCTTTTTCAAACTCCAACTTGTGTTTCCCTAGAATATCATAGGAAAAAACATTGCCTGCACATTTCTGATCCTTGTAGATAGAAAAGAATCAGATGCTGTGATGTGTCACCAAGATCTTCAGACCAACTGCAGCATAGTTTTTGACTGCAGTTTCTTTACTATTGACAGTCAACCCTAAAAGGCAAAAGCTGTCCACAAATTCAGTATCTTCACTATCAACTCTCAGGCAATTTCTCTACTTGTTATTAATTTGGCCTTCTTTATAGTTAAACTTCTTTTACTGCGCTTATTGACTTTTATTACTAGAATTTTGCAAATCATTTGCAGTTCAGCTAGTGTCATCAACACATTGCATGTTATTAATGTTTCTTCCTTTAATTTTAAAACCACATTCATCTTCTTCCAATCCAGCATATCTGAATATACAGTATATTCAATATATTAGCCAAATAAATAAGGAGAGAATATATAGCCTTGTCTCATTTCTTTGCCAACCTTGAGGCAGTCTGTGTTCTGTCCTGATCAGTTTCCCTTCCATGACCTTTACATGAGGCTATGCAATTCTCATTTTTCACAGGTTGACATGATAGACATAGCCAAAGGCCTTTCTATAATCAATGAAACGCTCACTAATTTTGCCTTTTTCAACTGTTCAGCATGCATCAGCTTTTTAAATAAGGCATCTCTCTCATCTCTCTTTCCATGTAGGGCTTTATTCCACACTGAATGATCCTAAGCATTATTAGAGTGTGAAATGAAAGATATTGTTTGATAGTTTGTACACTCTGCAAAGTGTGCACAGCCTTGGTATTGGTATGTGGACTGACCTCTTCCAATCTGTGAAACACTGTGCCATTCTCCAGGGTTGCTGGCAGAGCTTGGTTAGGATCCTTACTGGTTCTTTTTCTGTGGTTTCCCACATTTCTTTATAGTTTATGAATTCCAGTAGCTTTCCAATTTGGCAATGACTGGAATGCTAATCTAACTTCACCTTCTAGCACTACCATAGATAGTCTTGCAAGTAGAAAATGTTGGACATCGACTTCTGAATTGCATAGAATGTCAGTATCTGCCTTTCATTTTTCATCTTCTTTCACATAACTACAAACTGGCATCCTATGGCATCCTTCAACAAACCTATTTGAAGTTGAAATCTCCTGAGTTTAGAAATATTTTGGAGGCTTTTTGTTTTTCCATGTCTGTTCCTATCTTCAGTGTCTTTTACATATATAATTTTAGTACTTTTTCTTATCTCTTCTAATTCCTCCCTGGAATTCTTTGTTCCCTCCTGAAATCTCTTGGCTTTGATTTCTCTTTTTGGCAATTTCTATCAATTGTTCAAATATCCAGTTTCCTTTGTTTCTTAGTTTTTGAGAGTTCCCTTCTACATCTTTAACAATGTGTTTGATTTCATTACATTGTTCCTCTGGCTCTGAATCAATGAAATTCAGGAGTTCAGAATGATTCCTGATCTTCTTGAAAATGATGGTGATTGAAGTTCATATCCAAATTAGCTGGCTTTCTTCTTTTGCTTTAACTCAGTGTGGAATTTGCACATGAACAATTTATCTCTTCCACAGTATGTCCCTGACTATGGCTTTGCTATCATAACTGGTCTCTTCTCTCTTTGTGCCAAAAATATAGTCAATTTGATTTCTGTACATTTCATGTGGCATTACACAGTCATTTTGGCTATTGGAAGACTATGTCAGCAATGAAGAAATCTTTGGGTGGGAAAAATTGATGATCTTCTCCTGCTATGTTTTCTTTCCTTATATTTTCAACTTCCAATATCCAGCCACAAACAGCATATCTTGCTTGCCTATTCTATCCATTTCAGATTGAATTTGACCATAAATCTCCTAAAACTTCCCTACTGCAGTATCATTTGTTGGCTCATAAACTTGGGTAGGTGTCACATCACAGAGTTGCCCATAGTGTCTATTTTATATTACTCAGTCATTGAGTGAAGTATACCAAGTATTGTCCTTGCTGTATTCTTCCTGATTATGAATCAATTCCTTCTTTGTTTTTCATCTCCTGAATAATAAATAATAAATCTTCTGACTGAACATGTCCAATTCTGGATAATTTCAGTTTGGTGATGCCTCAGATATCAGTGAATGGTTTGTTTTATCTTTAACTGTGTTGAATTTTCCCACGTTCATGGGTCTTGTCACTTACTCTAATTCTGTCTTTGCAACTTTGGATTCTTTTCCTGCATGGCAACTATACCTCCCAAAAGCTTTAATCTTACTATGTCATAAATATAATTGGTACTGAGATATTCCCTGCTCTTTCTCAGTAGCCTGTCAGTGCCATCCAATCTAAAGGGCTATCATCCAGCACTATATCATCAATCATGTTATATTGGCTACCCATTGTTTTTTGTAAACCACAGGAATAGTATATTATTGCCTTCTCCAGCACAGTATGAAATTATGCCTTTGCCACTGTCACTAAAGTGATTATCTGCCTCCAGCATTTTCATATACTGCTGCTGTCTCATATAAGTGTCTGGCTGCTTTAGCCAGGCAGTTGAGATGACCTTCACATCTAAGGTGACTCTGCTGGGATTGTGTACTTCTAGCATGTACTTCTAATGTTCTTCCTTCATCTAATCCAGGGACTCCCTACCCCACCTGAGGCAGCATAGCAGAACTTAGTAGGCTTAGAAACCATGCATACAACCAATAAAACTCTCTTCTATGTTTTAAAGTTGTAGTCCCACAGGTATTTATTTGGGATAAAATAAAGCCCAGACAATTAGGAAAAATTACTGTTGAATAAACAAGTATAGAACTAAAAATAATCATGGACAGTTTGCCTCCATTTTATAGATGAGAAACCTCTAGTTCAAACTACATACTCTGCTCTCAAATAAATGGGGAAAAAATCCACTTATTCTCAATTACATTTTTCACTGTTAACTGCATCTTTGGCTGAAACCTGATACCCAGAAAGTATGGACTGGGTGCCCCAAACAGAGATATCTTAAACAGGGGCCTAGTGCTAATTCAGACAGCATAAGACTAACCAGAAATGTTGGCAAAAAAAGAGAAAAAAGCAGAAATAGATATATTATAGGACAATGGGGTGGGGGGCGGGATCTAGACTTTCATTTGATCAGAAGTATTGCTCTGTATTTGATTTCAAGGCAGCCAATTTTTCTTAAGTGGCTGTGAAGCGGTGGGGGGGGTATTTTGAAAGGAAAAGGAAAGATTGCCAGAGAAGCAGAGAACTGTATGTATTCAAAAGAAGCTTCACAGAAAAACTCCTGCTAGAGCAATCCTTAGATGTGGAAGAGCAGGCACTACCACAACACCAAATATCTTCTTCATCTGCCAGGCAAACCTTCTTAAAGTGGCAGTAATATCAGATTCAGACAATTATTAATCAGATCCTTGAGCCCCAAGATTTTTTCCTGTCCCTTCAGATCCCCTTGCACAGACCCAATATATATCAGCTTTTCCATTTGCCTGCTTTTCTGGCCACTGTCCATCCTCACATATCATCCTGTCTGGTCTTTCAGTCTTTTTCTGAATCCCTAACAACTCTACCAAGTCCAGTATGCACTGCAAACTCTGTCTCTTTCCAGAACCACAGACTTCTGCAACAAGCCTTTTCCTACAGTAAATACTGTATCTCACATCCTCTACACCAGCTTTCCCTAACTTGGCCTCTTCCAGATGTGCTTAAACTCCAACTCTTAGGAGTTTTGGCCTAACATATTTGCAGACTGCCCAAGAGACGTTCAGTCCCTAAATGTGAGTTATTTCTCCACTTCGTTATTTAGGTATTTATTTGCTATGTTATACTCAATTCCGCCTTCATTCCCGGATGTTCAACGAACAGTTCTAAAGTACAAGATAAAGCACAGTAAAACTAACCTAAACACAAACGTTAAACTGGAAAAGTGTATCAATTTCCCCACTCACCTCCACATATAAATATACATATTTAAGATGCAGGGCACCACACATTCAAGACATATGGCTTCTCGCTTGAACACCCTTTGGTGCATTCACACAAGATGTTTGAAGGAATCACAACTTAGTCAAGTCAGTATTGTAAGTTCACACGACATGCTAAACTACAGATAACCAACCACAAGCGGTGAAGTTCCTTTAACACGCTTAGCTAGAAAGTGGTTGGCTAATGTACTCTAAATGTTCGAGCCCAGCTTCCCTACAAATACAAAAACAATTCTTGCACTTTCTCTTCCGCAGATACCACCGCGGTCCTGCCTTCAACAACCACAATCCTTTTTTTTCCTTCGTTTTCGGACCCACCTTCCTTGATTCAGGTAGCTGCTCACTCACCCTCGCGAATATGAGCGTCAGGACAGCCGATTCCAGTGTCCGGCTCCCGTCGCCCACCCCATTCGACTGCCGCCCCAACTTCTCTCCATGCTCTGCCTCAGATTCAGGCTCCGCCTGGCTGCCACCCCCTAAAGCCTCCCCAGAAAGGCAGCCAGTCGAGTGAACGGACAGAGGCAAAGGGCCGGGCTCGGGGGACTCTCGACAGCCGGCGGCCGGCCTCAGATGATCCAAAGTGAGCAGGGGAAGGAGGGGACATTTAGTGACGTGAGAAGGCGCTGGAAGTCATGAGTGGGGAAATGGGCTTACAAAACAAGACGCAGTACAATAAGGATCCTTATTCAACATTCACTTTCTTTCTCTCTTAATATCCAGACTGACTATGAACAATTAGGAACATTCAAAAGTTGGTCCGTTGTTTGCTTTAATAATGAACCAAAATGGTCGGCATCATTTCTGTAAGTTTGATACATTTGTTTAAAAACAACAAACTAAAGCACACTCCTTAACGACCATTATATCAAATGCCAAAGCACCAGAAACAAAAATTCTACATCTTAATGCAATAATAAGAAATCATAGTAAAATATGAATGACACAAATGCCTGACCCAAATTAAAATTCTTAATATATTAACCCACCTTACATATTCTAATAAACATATATTGAACGTCAATTGCATACAAGAGGCTGCTCATCTTGATCAGCATTACAGATCTTGATAAAATTTATTGGTACATTTTGTATTATAATAAATCATCTGTTTAATCCTGTACTCTGTTTCAAAGTAGTAATTTGACGCTTGCATTGATTATCTTGTACAAATTGTAGCTTTGCTCCCAACTTGGAAAATATGGTAGCATTTGAAGCGGGGAGATATTATTGAGCCCTGGTATCATGTGAAGTTCTGTGAAACTACAGCATTTTGAAAAAGGAGACTTGTCAACTCAATGATGAGCTGGGGATAAAAAAAGCAGATGACTCTGAAAGCATGAAATTAGCACATTTATTCTCTCAAGACTTGTTATAGATCACTCTTTATTTATTCAGGTATATTAATTGTAGTTCCGTGAGAAGAGTGGTTTCTACTCTTTTCTATTACTTCTACACATGTAGTAATAAAACAGGGAGGGTTCCACTGCAAAAGACGTGTCTCTGGAAACTAGGAAAAAGGGGACATTTGGCAAAATGTATGTAGAAACAAGGAAGTAAACACAGCATTCCGAAAACAGGAGATGCACATGAGAATCCCTGAATTTTAAAGCTTCTTCAGGAAGACACATAACTGTAAGATGATGCATAATTAGTTAAGTATTATTTCCAGTGGAATGACTTTATAAGATTTGTCATGGAGCATGAATTTTTTTGTCATTAGCTATGTAAGCATCTCAAGCCAGTTTCCTGTGTTGCCTGCAAGACAGGAGTTAACTTCCTTTGCTAAGGAGTGAGCAGAAGCCTGTTTTTCTACTCCATTGGACTCTTTTGAGGCGCACATACTTCCATTAAATAATGTCTATTTTCACCTTTTACACACACAAAAATGCACACTTATTTCAAAAGTGTAGAGATGAAGAATCATTAAAAAAAAACATAATTTCTCAGCAAAGTGGAAGCACATTCCCCGCCTCTTCTGTGAGAGGTGGGACAGAGATCCTTGCTTGCTTTGCCTGTTTCTGCAAAAGCACATAAATCACACAACCTCACAAGCTGCACTGGAGTTATGGAGTCAGCGTGTGTTTATGTGTGAACAACACATGGACAACCGTCTTCCTGTTTCCCTGACAGAGCTGAGATTAATTCTTTTTTATTTTTTCTTGTACCAGGCTCCAATTGATTAATTGTATTTTTAAAAACCCACTAGCATTCACCTATTTAAGGACACTTATTCTTTTGCTGCCTGATTTTTAATTACTCAGTAACTATCAGTTTGACAACTTCTATCCATGTCATAGCCAAACCTCCCACCCAACTTTCTGGTAGTGAAACCAATGTTAAAATGATATTTTCTTTTTTCTTCCAATATAAAGCTGCTACCTATATGCTATTAAAATTCGTATTGTATTCATCTGTTTTTTTTATTTGTACTCTCAGGTTAGCCCAAACAATACATTATACTGCCCAAACAATACATTATACTGCAACCATTTTTGAATCTAGGTACCTCAAATTCGCTAATTAAAAATGCATTAAAAGCTGGGACCCATTAAAAGCTGGGACTCCTGTGGAATTGAAATTTCTGTGATGTCTAGAACAGTTTTATTTGCAAATTTATTAAAGGTTGCAGCATCCCTGCAATCACATGAACATGATTTCCATGTTCCCTGCTAACTTCCTACAAGCAAAGTCAGTGGGGAAGCCATCAGGAAGTCAGAAGCTGATCCCTGTCTGACTGCTCTTTTGCCTGTCTGTAGTCTGTTTATCAGTTTAGGTAAGTAAATATTGTGGTCCTTGACTTGCAACCACAATTCAGCCCAAACTTTCTGTTGTTAAGTGAGACTTTGTTGAGTGAGTTTTGCCCCATTTTAAGGCAGCAAGAAAGGTTGCAAGTGAATCACTGCAGTTGATAATGGTCATGAGTGATTTTTTTTTAGTGCCGTTGTAACTTTGAATGGTGAGTAAATGAACTGTGAACAAAATGCACTAAAGTAGCTGTACAGTATTAGCATGTACAGGTAGCATCTCTATCTATTTGATTTGCAATATTCCCAAAGGATAATTTCCTTTTAAGTTGTTAATGCAAAAACTGCCTTTTTCTCCTCTGCTTTTGAGTTGCTAATCCTGTAGGAAGACCACTTCTTCTTTTTTTTAAATAATATTTTTATTTTTTAAAAACAAAAATACAAATCTCTATTCACATTAACAGTGTTTGTGTTGTTATTAATACATACCTCTCCTTTTATACATAAACACCAGCTCTTATTTCTATCCTCCACCCATTTGTACCACCTGTCCCAAACCGCATAATAGTCCGAATCATCTTTGCCTCTTAGTTCCATTGTGAATTTATCCAGTTCCGCACAATCCATTATTTTTTGTGTCAAGTCTTCTTCAGATGGTATCTTTTCCTTCTTCCATCCCTGTGCGAAGGCTATTCCCACCGCAGTTATGATATGTATAATGATGTATCAGATGACCTTACTCAATTTTCCCTTAATTATTCCTAATAAGAATATTTCCGGTTCAAGTTCTAATTTATGCTCTGTAATTTCTAATAACCATCTTTGTACCCTCATCCAATATTTTTTAACCTCTGGACACTGCCACCACATATGTGAAGAACACTTTTTAGAAGGATGATTTTAATGTAGAAGTGCCATGATCTCAGTTCTGAAACAGGGTCCAAATTCTTGATTGAATTCTGTCATTCCAAACAGGTTAATCTATGGCTCCCATCTTCCCAGCCACAAACCTATTATCAGCTGAATTTTAATGCAACATGTGTGAAAAAAATATTTGATTAAGGGGATCTAATGTGCTTTATTTCTACCATTTCTGCTGAGAATCAATTGGTTTGGAGACCATTGGGAGGAGGACAAAATTGCTAGGAAAGAAAATGATCAATTGATTTATTTGTGATTGTCAGCTCTTATTGACAACATAGATAGATTTTCTCCATCATGATCTGACCCTAATCTGGTCTTTCAGCTCTACCGATGGTATCCCCACCTTGCTACTGGTTGTCCTCTTTCTTTCGCATCCAGGAGAAGAGGTATTATAAGCCTTCTTGAAAGAAAAGCAAAATGTCAGCATCTCCCCTCTCTTACCAGTTCTCACCTAAAAAGCCACACAGACAATCCCCTTGACATTACTCAACAATCACAGGCTAAGGTTCCTTTATTTTCTTTTGTAACATATTATTTTGCCCTTAATCTCCTGTGTTTATCGCACAGTTTAACCCAATTAAGTCTTTTCACTCAAAAGATCTTTTAGAGACATCAGAGGAAAATAAATAAACTACATCTTCAGGATAACAGATCTCTAATATGGATTTTAGCATGGTTGTGTCCTTGTGAGTACACTTCATAAGGACAAGCAATTTCAAGAGTGGCATCCTGTTATCACTCTCTGTAGGATTTTTTTTTTTAAACTGCTTGGAAGTTACATAGTTCTTTACCACTATGTGCTTCCAAGCATTCTAAAATAAACTGATTAATGTACACAAAATTAGATGGTCTTGAACAGACAGCCCTCACAATAGGCATTACTTTAACAACTTTCTAAATTTTCATTTTTTTTTGTGATGTCATAGTGTGTTTTGAGCCATTCCTAACACCATTCTTTTTGAATCCTATGATACTTACTATATTCTGGAAATGACTGGGTACACCTCAAGAGGGACGGGAGCAGAGTCGAGCAAAACTTATCCTCCAAATTGAAGGAAAAAACCTATACTGGTTTATGTTATAGTAGTAGGTAGGATAATAGGATAACATGCCAAAGATCACTTGCAGAAGTAATCCAAAGAGAAGGCCCATGAATATTGTCCAATTGTGAATTGACTACAGAATACTATGTCCCTGGTGAGGATGTAGAACAGAGGTGTCAAACTCGATTTCATTGAGGCCGCATCAGGGTTGTGTTTGACCTTAAGGTGGTGGGGGAGGCATGGCCATCTCAACGTCATTCATGTTGGGGGTGCCTGTGGTGGCCCAAGTGCTATGGCTGTGATGGCCTCCTGCAACCCTCTGCAAGTGAAAACAAAGCTTGGGAGGGCCACCTACAGCCCTCCTGAGCTCTGTTTTCACTGGCAGAGGCACCATGGGCCAGTCCTTCACTGTTTCCAGGGCAGGCCCCAGGCCTTGATTTGGACACCCCTGATATAGAAACAACACACATTGGTGCACTATTAAATTTCTCATGTGATCACATTTAATGTTGCAAGTAAGCCATGCTACTAATAGCTCCAATTAGACATTACCAAGTAATATTAGCATATTAGATTTCACTACTGTTCTTTAGTTATATATAGAGTACTTTGGAAAATTACCAATGAAAAGTATAGTTTTCATATTGGAGATTATGATCATGTGGAAATGAAAACCACAAAAGTTTGAAATTGGAGAACATAGTCCAAAGGTTATCTGCTCAAGGATCATATGCATAAAAACTACTTTATAAAAATTCAACATTTACACAGGAAATCTATGCAAAAAGAAAAGATGCTTCCATTGCCCCTGTTATGTATGTAGGTTTGAATGTCATTGGTTTAGTTTGAACTGTTCTTGTAAAATGTTAGAAATGATTGGTTTAAAAAGTGCGGGAAAACCCTGCACTCTGATTGGCTGGCAACTGCGGCTGCTGGCTATAAGTAGCAGCCGCAGCCCAGCCAAAATGGGTCTGTTCTGAGCTGTAGTCACTAATAAACAAAGAGCTTGAAGCACTCAGCGTCTGACTCTTCATGCAAACATAACAGCCCCCACAGCAATTTTGCACAATTGAAAGATTTTAATGAATTTTTACTTTGAAATGTTCCACAGCACTTTTTTTAATTTACCAGGAATTTTATTTTTTATTTTTTCAAAATCATGAGGAACAGATGTTTGACTTATTTAAAGGATGTTTAACACTGGTCTTCTAGCCCAAAGAGTAAAGATATGCTTCTGCTTTGCAAAAATGAAAACATTCAGCAAGTTTTCCCAAGAAAGAATATAGTTGGGGGTTTTATGGCAATCAATCTGTTTTGGCTTATTAGGATTTAAAAGGAGAGGAGCTCAGAAAAAATTAAGTAAATGAAATAATTCTCAAATGTATCAAGACCAGGTTTACAAAATCACTAACAACAAAAACATCTACAAAACCATTTTCTGTTGATACTATTCTGGAAAAATTTCAGACACAATTGATGTTAAAACAGTGCAAACAATTGTCAAAGCAAAATGCATAATTACAGCTCTGATTAAGTGACACTATACATTATTAGTAAGAGAAAACAGCAGGAAAACATTTGGTTCAACTCCAAAGCTGATTGTGTTGAAGTTTGAGTGTGGTGCTTTTAGCTAGTGTAGCAACTGTACAAAGAGTTCATGAGTCAGCAGAGGTTTTACTTTGGGAGCCCTTAACCTACAAAATGAACATTTGTGTCACTTATATAAAATCAAATAGTACATGTACTTGAAAAATAAGTTTAAAAGAGACTGAAAACTCTGATTTGGGAATTACAAGCTGACCCAGGAAAGTATTGTTGCAGGTTTATAAACATTCAATGAATAGTGCAAATAAGATTTTAAAAAATGTATGATTTAACAAAAAATATATACTTATGCTTACATATAACCTGTTTATCATCTTGCTTTCTTTAATCCGGCACTGGTGCATTAGTAGAAAGTTGTTGAACCTTATTAAAAGAGTGGTAGAACAGGGGTCAAACTCAATTTCATTGAGGGCTGCAATCAGGGTTGTGTTTAACCCCGGTGGCCAGGGTGGGCGTGGCCATCATGACATCACTTGTGTTGGCACCTGTGGTGGCACTCTATCAACGAAAATGGGCTCTCAGGCTCTGTTTTCGGCTGGGATGGCCTCCTGCAACCCTCTGCCATGAAAATGGAGTCGGGAGGCTATACGCAGCCCTCCTGAGCTCTATTTTTGCTGGCAGAGGCATCGCGGGTTGGTCCTTTGCTATTTCCAGGGCAGCCCCACGGGCCAGATCTAAGCACCCTGTGGGCAGGATCCAGCCCCTGGGCTTTGAGTTTGACACCCCTGCAGTAGAGTAATTTAGTGTAAGAAAAATTCTTTTCCCCCCAGAGATTTAGTGGTATTGTTTCATTCCATACTTTAGTTTTGAGAACTTGAAGAAAGATCTCTGGATGTCCCCAGAACAAGTTAAAATATTAAATGTCATCCAGGACATTAAAAAAAATGATGAAGTGGAGATACTCTGGGGGCATTTTCCTGGTGAGAATCTTGATCTGGTGCCACCTGCAAGTGATTCTATGCCAATGTCAAAATTGGGTAGATGATGTAATTTCTTCTAGCTCAATGATACACCTCAAATCACAAGTTTTATTTTACAATTGCCAACAGAGATGTCTCACAATGGTAAAGGCAAGGCAGACTAATTTCCCATTATGAATGCCTCCTACCAATCCCCACTCTCCTAGTTTTCCTTCTCTCTCCTGAGCTGCTACTATGGAGATCTTGTACTGGGTTTCAGAGCAGCCTTGCATTTAAAGCAAAAAAAAAGAACAAACAGAAGAAAAGACATTTAAGCTTGTGCTTTCTTTTTGGGCAAAAATTCTCTCTGTATAATAATCACAGGTTCTTTTTTTTAAAGGAACGCTAACTTCTTAAACACTTTGCAACAGTTTTGAACTTCAGTTATACAAGATAAATATTTCCTAATTTGAAAACAATGTATTAAAGAGCTACGGTTTTCTAACTGAACACATCAATGATGGTTTCATCAGAGTATACTCATAAACTTCATCTTCACAAAAAACATATACGCCTTGAGATGGAATGTGTTGATTGTCTCATTAGAACATTATATAAAGGGCAATGTCATTATAATTTTAGGACAGCCTAGTTGATTGGTTGCACACACAACAGAGGGGCGTCAGAGGAAATGGGGAGAAACAATGTATGACAGCTGCAAGGGCATGCATCAACAGTGAGTGGTTATGATTACGGGCAACACTTGATTCAGTCCCTTTCCTCAGTTTGCACTTCTGACCTGTCACTCAGCTGAGATGAGGAAATAGCATTGCTATTGCCAATTTCAGTCCAACTTCCACATATCACAGATTTTTAGTGCTGCAAAAGAATGGCAATAACTGACACACCTAGAAGAAATCCATGGGATATGTACACAAATGATTTGTCAATTACAACTAATAATGAGAAAGTATAGAAATCATTTCTTGGCAGAAGCAGCAGAAAGACCACATCATGCTCATTCAAGCATTAAATTGGCAGAAGCATCTGCAGAAACTAGATATTTGTCATGCCATCAGAACAGGCCAAAATAGGCATCTAGGGCAGTGCCTATTGACAGGAGAAGCGGGAACCTACTTGAAGCAAGCAAAGGTCAATAGGAACCGGACAGTTCCTGGCTGAATTACCTTGACAAGCAAGGGTTTCAGATTGTTCGTACAGCAAAATTTGTGTCTTGGAAGAAAATTAAGAACACTAAAACTGAAACAGCCAAACAACTTCAAGCTGCCTCCCTAACTGGCTGAGAAGAAGTTAGAGGCAATGTCATGATATGTCCTCTAAAAATTGTTATCAAAGCATTTTTTACTACCGTTAGCAGGACATAAAAGCTCTACAGCTATAATAATAAGTGAAGATTCAAATATCACATGACTTTGAAGCACTAGATCCATAGAATCAAAGGTCTACCACACTGGACTGGACTTGAGGTGCAGATTGTACAGGAAGATCTAAGAGATAACCCAACACATAGAGCAGGATGTAAGATGCAAGCAGAAACATGTACACTGATTGTCAGAACCAAGTAACTGGCAAGTTGTATAGGAACATCTGCACAGTATATGGTCTAAACCCTCCCAGGTCCAAATGGGAGATTCCACAGAAGATCATGGAGAATAACAGCACTAAAATCCTGGGGAACTTCTAGATCCAGATATGCATGTACTGGCCATACATACTAGACATTGTGGTAATAGACAAGGACCAGAATATACTGGTGCTACCTGACAACAATATTAGGAAGAGGCATGATAAGCTGGAGAAGTACCGGGACCTGTACAAAGAACTATAAAAAATGTAGAAAGTAAAGGCCAAAGTGATCCCAGTGATGGTAGGAGCGCACGGGACTGTGATTCCTAAGCTGGGAGAGCAGTTCCAACAGATCCCAGCAAGAACATTAGAGTTCTCTGTCCAGAAGAGTCCAGTGCTAGCAGCAGCTAAGATATTGCACTGAAGTCTCAAACTCCCAGGCCCCTGGTAGGGGATCTGAGATTGAGGAACACACATACCACCCATTTTATTTATTTATTTATTTATTTATTTAGAGAATTTATATGACTGCCCACTCACTTTCAGTGACTCTAGGTGGCTTACAAACAATAAACACGCAAACACACTCCTTTAAAGAAAGAAACAGGATATAAATCCTGTGGGTGGGTGGATTCTTGGCTTGTCCTTTGAACAAATGAAAATGAATATTTAAAATAAGCTAAACTTTCCACATGGCATGTCTTTAAAAAGTGTTTTCTGTGTGGGGAATTGATCCCTCCGCCCTCAATATAGGATTGTTTGTGTTAGAGACAGACAATGCCATCAAGACATCTGGCACAACGCCCTGTCTCCACTTTCACTGTGTCCAGCCTAGCACTGATTGTGGAGGAGTCAGAATGTTTAATATTTCAACCAAGATGCTTAATATTTAAACAGAGTGCTGCTTTAGGAGAGAATGCTGAGGCAGCACCAGAATAGAGAGAGGGGCATGTGGTTAGGCTCACTCTCCCAAAGTGTTAGGCAATTCTCTCTGTGAATCCACAATACAAAACTCCACTTAGGCATGGCAAACTGATCAGCCGTGAACATGTCTGCAGTTAATAAGACAAGAAAGGCAATTGGGCCTAACCCCAAGCTATATCTCTGTGGCAGACGAAGGAGTCTCTCAAAATTACCATTGAAAAGCGTTTTTCTCATTTCTAAAGTGCATACAACTGAAATGAACAGAACAGACATTCAGGTTTACAATAGCTGGTTTCTGTTTTCATGTCATATCTGCATCCTGACCTTCCTCTGAGTGGGTCCACAGGGGAATGAAGGAGGACAAGTGGTTTGTGCTAGATGCCTTTTACAATCAGAACAATGTAGATGAAGATATTCCATTTCATTCTCATAACAGTCTGGCAGACAAGGCCGTTTGTACTTCAAAAATGTTTAAACAGAAGGAAATGCCTGGAGTAATGTAGCAAAAGACAAAAAGTCAAGATGACTTCTGAGGTTAGAACCTACACCATGTAAGAAAGAGGACTGAAGCATCAATACTGCTCTGCACACATCTTGCTGTAAAATTCTGCCCATCCGCCTTATTTAATGTGACTCATTCCCCCTTGGGGTCTACTGGATTGCAAAACCCCGCTATGGACAGAGTACCAGGCATTTTGCTGACAAAATCACTCATAGTCAAGCAGAGTTGGATGATGGGTGTATATGTTCTCATGAGAGGACCAGAGGTGATGTCTTGCAGTTGCAATGTCATCTGGGATTCTTTCAAATTGTGACATTTGAAGAAGCAGACAAGAGTCCTCTGTGAAATAAGTAATACTACCTATTGTTCTGTGTTCTTCTTGCCTTTTATCTGCAGCCAGAAGGGAATGATGAGGTTGGTATGGAAAATGGGAAATGTGCCCTACAGAGACCAGCCATTGAAGGAGGTGATTGCAAAGTATCTCCCCAAGAAGCAATGACCTAACCCTGCCATTTTAATCACCATCCTGTTGTCAGCCTTTTCTTTTTAAGTAGGGAAGAGGTAGGGGAGCAACTACACATGGCTGTGGATAAAGCAAGTTATCCAGATCCCTTCCAGTTGAGGTCCAGGTCTAAGCTTGGGGTGTAAACTGCATTAATTATTCTTATGGGTGGCCTAAGGCGAAGCCTGAATAGATCTCTCCTACACTTTTTAAATTCTCAGTGACGTTTGTACAATTCACCATAGTATCTCCTTGGATTGCTTCTGAGGATTGAGAATTGAGAGCATTGTTTAGTTATAGTTCTGTTCCTTTCTGAATGGGCAGTTTCATTTACTATAGTACTGCAGTGAGAAGAATGGCAAAGCCCAGGGTTTGGCTCTCATCCCTATTCTATAATATCTATGTGAAGTCACTATAAGAGATCATTCATTGGTGTGAGGTGAGATATCATCCAGTTATATATTTTCATCCCAGGCCCAGCCAGAGATGCAGCTAGAATCCTAACACAGTGATTGGAGGCAACTGAAACAGATTGAGACTGCATCTCATCAAGATGGCGTTGGTGTTGTTACAGAGACCATCAGGTATCATGGATGTTCCATATGTCATTCTTGATGTTGTTGTACATTACTTGAAGGAGCAAGTGTGCAATTTAGGCTATTCCTAGATTCATGGCTCCTGTTAAAGAAGTGCCTCTGCCAGAAGCAATATTTCCAGGAAACTGGTGGTGATGCTGAAGAATCATGTCCTTGTCATCTCCTAGTTATAATACTGCACTTTTTTTCTTTGAAGATACCTAGGAAAGTAGGGCTGTCACAGAATGCTGTTACTCAGCTGTTGATCCATGCTAATTGGCTTAGCAAAGTAAAGACTTTGCTGCAGAGCTGCACAATTGGTGAACCCAATTCATGGTGCTTGTCTAACCTATAACTAGCCTTATAGTGGCAAGTAGCCATTATACAGGTAGTCCTTGACTTACAACAATTTGCTTACTGACTGTTCGAAGTTACAATGGCACTGAAAAAAATAACTTATGACCATTTTTCA
Organism: Naja naja; assembly: GCA_009733165.1. Lineage (NCBI taxonomy): Eukaryota > Metazoa > Chordata > Lepidosauria > Squamata > Elapidae > Naja > Naja naja. Next base: position 137,450,385 of record CM019151.1, on the reverse strand, counting down.
CACTTATGACCATTGCAGCATCCCCATGGTCATGTGATTTACATTTGGATGCTTGACAACTGACTCACATTTATGACGGTTGCATTGCCCCAGGGTCATGTAATCCCCTTTTGCAACCTTCTGACAATCAAACTTAATGGGGAAACCAGATTCACTTAACAGCTGTGTCACTAATTTAACAACTGCAGAAGTCCACTTAATGTGGCAAGAAAAGATGTAAAATGGAGCAAAACTCACATAATAACTTTCTCACTTAGCAACATACCCTATGGCTCAATTGTGTTCATAAGCTGAGGACTACCTGTACTTTTTTTTTACCAGATACCTACCACTTGAGAAGAAGGAGATGGCCTGCAAAATAGCAACCCTCTCACTTTGTACTAGCTATAGCATCCTGAAGTCAAAATGGCCCCCAACCTGTTAACATTTAGGAAAGCTGTAAAAGCAATTTTCTTTCTTAGGGACTTCAGTATGAAAGAATCCAGTTATGGAAACAAGTATTGATGGCATTGTAATTATATGTTTAGAGTTGATTATAATTACAAAAACATAAGAATACTCCGGTTCCTGTGTTGCAATCAGGTAGCATGGAAATGACAATACAAATAAATCAGTAACTAAACTACACAATAGCATTAAAATCTAAAAGCTTCCGAAGAACTTTTTGATTTTCAATAAAGGTTTTAAAAATAGCTTGCATCCTCCCCTGGGCAGAGGGCATAAAAACTAGAGCAGGATCAAGTACAGTAGATTTATGGATGGCTTTAATAGACCTCAAGTTCCAACAGCTTAACAGCAGCAGTAATGCTCCTTTCCCCATTTTAATATTGTGCTTAAATTTTAAAAAGCATAAAAGGAAAATAAATCTAGATTTTTGTGTAAAAAAAATTAGTTCTTCCATTAAAAAATTCTTGGTCTCTGTTATCTAAATAACCGATTCTACAAAGTGCATTTGCTCTAAGCTACAATCCTGCATTTCACCTTAGTTGGTATTTTCTAAAATGCCTGTAAAAAAAACTTTGCATAAGAGTAGAGGAAGGACATCTACATATATTTGAGCTGTGCCAATAAAGGACTTTGCAGATTTGGATGCTTCCTTTACATGCTCAACACACAAACATTTGGGATGACTTTGGAATGAAGTTGCTGAATGCTTATTATAGTTAAGGAAATTGCTTTAAACAGTTTTCCCATCCTGAGAGTTCTGTAAACATTTTCAGCCAAATGCACTCACCAAACCTTTTGCAAATCTTGAAAATGAGGAGATCTAGAGAAGAGCCAAACATGTTACAAGGCATAATTTTTATCTTTCTCATTTTAGCACATTTTTTCTCACTTTAGCACTAATGAGACAAGTTCATGCATAAAACTAAAGCAGCTTTTAAAAATGCAGAATCTTCTTACATTCATTCTAATGAGAAATACACATACACGCTGGTTGCTAACTTGCAATAGAGCCAGTTTTGTCTAGAAGTTAAGGCACCAGGCTACAATCCAGAAAATAGTGAATTTTAGTCCTGTTTAGGCATGAAAGCCAGTTGGGGAAAATGCTAGGAAAAAACAGGGGGAAAACAAACTCTTACTAACTTGTAACAATTTATCTTTGTTGGAGCAAAGATAAAACCAAGGGCATCTTCTTCCCTCCATCTTTCTGCAACACTCTGAACAGGATTAATATTCTTCACAGGTTGATGCCTCTCCATTCAGCTCATCTGCTGCCATCCTGCTACCATCTACCTAAAGAAGTGTGCTGAGCCAAGGGTTCCTCAGTACTCTGAAACAGTGCTCAGCTACTTAGCCAGCAGCAGTCTGAATACTTTATGACTCTAACCAATTTGGTGCAAGGCTGCAATAATGAAATAGTGAGGTATTCATATAGATTTTAAAAACACCCAACACTCAACTACTCTAGGGAAGTGGTGCAACTTTCCACCCCATTGCTTCCCCCAAAGAGCATCATCCCTTGTAGAAGCTATTGTCATAGCAGAATTAATATAAGAGAAGGGGCCAAGGAAGAAGATGTCAGAGGGCTGTAGCCAGCTTAACCCAGTTCCTGCTGAGGCAGCAAAAGTAGCTTGGAAAGGGACTAAGTTTTATGTACCCACAACCCTAAGACTACTGGCACTAAAGTGTAGCCACGACTCATGGCTGGGAGGCTACTTCGGATTCTTAAAAACCCTACATTTACTGAGAAGACAGTTCTGGTGGCCAAAAATGAAACCTGATGTCGAGGACTATGTAAAAAGTTGCTCAATTTGTGCCACAATGAAACACAGAACTGGAAAAACCCCTGGCCTCCTGCAACAAGTTGTTGAACCAACCCAACCTTGGGAAGAGATCGCAATGGACTTTATTGTTGAATTACCTAAGAGTGAAGGGAATACGATTATTTGGACTATAATTGACTTATTCTCTGAACAGGCCCATTTTATAGGCTGCAAAGGACTTCCATCTGTGAAAAAACTTGCAAAGCTGTTCGTGAAACATATCTATAGACTACATGGAGTACCTTGTAGAATAATATAAGACAGAGGGGTACAATTTACTGCAAAATTTTGGAGGGAATTCCTGAAATCCATTGGTTCCTCTCAAGGATTATCCTCAGCTTTCCATCCTGCTTGTAATGGAGCAGCGGAGAGGACTAACGCCATGATTGAACAATACATTAGATACTATGTAAATTATCAACAAGAAAATTGGGCTGAATTATTACATTTTGCAGAGGTTGCTTACAATAATGCAGTACAGGATTGACTCCATTCCAAATCAACACTGGAATGGATTTTGTCCCAATGCCAGTTACCTAGACAACCTCCCACATCCATGTCCCTAACAGAGTGGATGAACTCATTAAAGAAAGGGTGGGAAGATACAAAAAAAGCTTTAACCGAAGCTGCAAAAAATTATAAAAACCAGGCAGATAAATATAGATCCCTTCAACCACCTTTTAAAGTAGGAGACAAAGTATATTTGTCAACCAAGTATGTTAGGTTGAAACTGCCCAGTAAAAAGCTGGGTCCAAAATTCTTGGGTCCGTTCCCAATTTCAAAGATAATCAATCCGGTCACTGTCCAATTAAGTCTTCCTCGACTATTGGGGAAAATTCATCGAGTGTTCCATTGTAGTTTACTAAAACCAGCTACTACATCAATGATAAGACCACTGCCAATTGCTCCCCCTAAACCGTTAATGGTACAGGGGGAAACACATTATGAAATTCAAAAAAGTCTCGATTCTAGATTACACCGTGGCCGATTGCGATATTTGGTCTTATGGAAAGGATACCCCCTCTCAGATGCTAGTTGGGTGAAGAGTTGGGATGTTCATGCTGATCAATTGGTTAATCAATTCCATGAGGATTTCCCCCACAAACTGAAGGGTCCTCGTGGAGGGGGGAGAGGGGGTTAAGGACAATGTTTTAAACCCTGTATCTGTTTTGTGTTTTGTTTTCTTTTAGGAGGAGTAGTTTTCAAGGGGGGACACCTGTCAGCTTTGAAATTCAGCTGCCAACATATTGGGCAGGGGGGTGGAGAAGTTGACAAATTCAAGGTTATTCTGTATGTCGTACTACGAAATTCCAGTTGCAGTTAATTGGTTCTCATGATTTATGAAGTGTAGAAGTGGGAGGAGAAAAAGGTGGATTCTGTGCAGTGCGCAAAAATTCTTTCACTTTGGGAAATGCCTTAGACGTACCAGATCTGTTCCTAATAAATCAATTGGAGAGAATATGTCTCGGACTGATTGATATCATGGCTACTTTCTGGATGCCTTACATCCTTCTTCATTTATTAACTGATTAATCCTTCTTGATTCCCTTTCCTTTCTCACTTTATAGGCTAGCCATCTGCCTGGTTTGTTTGCATCTTCAAAGTAATTCTGTTCAGCATTTTTAATTTTTTGTGCTAGTTTCTCTTTTTCCCATTTTATGTTTAATTATATCCATTTTATTCTTAATGTCTTTTTTTTCGGGAACTTCTGTAACTCTTTTTCCAGTCTTTTATAGTCATCCTCCAAAGTTTTAAAAGTCTTTTTCTGTTTTATATTTCTTTTCCTTGTGTAGTCAATTATCAAACCTCTTGTGTAGGCCTTCATCATGTCCCAGAGATTCTGTAAAGAAGTATCTTCTTTTCTATTTTCTTTAAAAAAGAAAACCAATTCTTTCTCTATTTTCTGTTGGAAGTCTTTTTCCTTTAGTATCGTATTATTTAAAGTCCATCTAGATCTCCTCTTATATCCTTTCCAAATAACTGTCATTGGATTGTGGTCTGCCCAAGTGCTTGTTTCTGTTTCAATTTCTCGTATGTTAGTAAGTAGTTCTGCTGACATCCATATCATATCAATTCTAGACCATGATGCATGTCTGTTTGAGTAAAAAGTATATTGCTTAGTTTCCACATTTCTCTCTCTCCATGCATCTTTTAAGTTTAATTCTTCCATCATTCGAAAGATTTTGGTAATATCTTTCTAGCTTTCTTTGTTGATTTCTGCATTTTATAGTCCAACCGATCATTAATTATTCCATTAAGATCTCCCATCATACAAATATTAACATAGTCCAATTCAATTATTTTCATATGTAATTTCCTATAGAATTCTTCTTGATTATCATTTGGAGCATAAATTGCAATTAAAAGTGTTTTGACATTATTTTCCATTATTTCTACCATCAAAATCCTTCCGTTGTCATCTGTATAAATTAATTCTGCCACAATTGTATCTCTAATATATAAGACAACATGAATAATTTCCCTAATTTTTTTTGTTTCAATATATATTCATGTTGTTTTTTAACATGTACTTCTTGTAAACAGATTATATCAAATTTTAATTTCTCTAATTTATGAAATACTTTTCTTCTTTTAGTAGCCAAATTAAGTCCATATATGTTAATTGTGACCAATTTCCTTTCATCCATGTTAAGATTTATAAGAGGGTTTTATTGCTCTAGTGGATCTTAGTTCTCGTTGCTCTCTGGGTACACCACCTACTGCACCTTCTTCTTTTTCTTTTTCAATTACTGCTATACACTCCTCTTGAAATTCAATTAGTGACTCTTCTTTTCTTTCTTCTTCCTCCTTTCCCCTAAAATATTCTAAGTAGAATAACTCAGCTTTTCCAACTGTGTTGATTCTGTGTCTTTGTTCCTGCCAAGTGAACAAGAGGCCTTCTGGCATCAACCATCTATAGTTTATTTCTCTTTTAAGTAACTCTTTAGTCAAATATATATATTCTGTTCTCATCTCTCTTACTCTTCTTGGTACTTGTTTCAGCACCACAATTTCTTTGCCTTTGTACTTTAATGTTTTCTCTCTTGCCATCTGTAGTATCTGTGTTTTTATTATCTTCTTAGTAAATCTAATATGTACTTCTCTTGGTAACTTGTTTCTCATTGCATATCTTGAATAGACACGGAACACTTCATCCATCCCATCCATCATCTTCTCTTTGGTTATCTCTAACGCTTCTGCCAGTATTTCTGTCATTATTTCAGCAAGATTTTCACCTTTCCTTTCTTCCACATTTTGAAATCTCAAATAATTTATCAATTTCTCATCCCAATGGTTCAATCCTGCCCTTCTCAACATCACTCAATCGAGTAACAATATCTCCAATTTTCTTATCTCTTTGTATATCTTCTTCAATTTTTTTGAATCTGTCTTCATATTTCATCATCATCTGTTGAATATTTTCCACTTTCTCATCTGTCTTTTCAACTTTTTGCTCAATCTTCTGAATTACTTGCATGATCATCTGCAATGTCACTTCCTTCTCTTTCTCTTTCTTCTGTTATAACATTGTCTGTATAGATCGTTGTCCTCCAGATGGTGAGGAGGTTGGTATCAAAGAAGCTGGGGCTGTTATCTTTCTACTCATCTTGTAATGCTTATCTGTGAAGAAAGAGAGAGAGAAAAGAAAAAAGAAAAAAAGGGAGAAAAAAAAAGAATGAGGGCAAACAGTTGCCACTCCAAAAAGAAAAAGGGGAAAAAAATCTTCAGGCACTTGTATACCTTAATCCAATTAGCTGCAATAAGATATAAAAAAAAGCAAGAGAAGATATGGAAAAAGAGATAAAAAGGTTTTTTCTTTAAAAAAAAGGATAAGGGAAGAAAAAATAAAAATCAAAAAGAAAAAAAAGTGAAAGAAAAAAATAGTCTTAATAAAAAAGAAACAAAAAAGCAAAAGTAAGAAATTTACATTCTAGTTCCTGGTTTGAAAAATCAAAATCCAAATTTAAAAAACCCAACTAAAGGGGAAGTAGAAAAGAAGGCAAAAAGTAACAAACAATTCTAATGTAAAGCAAGCCTCTGCCACTAAATATCAAGGCTCTTTGATAAATCAGCTCAAAGTTTCCAGTTCAGTGTTTTCAAGGTCGCTTCAATCTTTTTTCTTTCCACTTCAACTCTAGACTCCAGCTATCTATTGTTTCACAGATGAGCACCTGTGTAAACAAACTGCCATGCTCATCCCACTATCTTTTCCACTACAAAGCTCAGAGTCCTTGAGTATAACATGAATACATAAACAAGTAAAAGAAAAAAGAAAACAATGTATCCAAGCCTCTAGGTGGCAGTGCTACTTATTTTCCTTCACTTTCACTTCCCCCCTCATACATCCAAAGCCAGGAACTTTAAAAAAAAGTAAAATCTTTTCTTTTAACAAAAAAATAAATCTCAAATCAGAAATAAGAGTCTTAATCAAAAACAAACTTTCAAGAGGATTGTTAAAAAAAGAAATAAAAACAAAAATAGAAAATTTAAAAAGGACCAGTCCAGTTTAAAATTAAGAAGCTTTACCAAGTTCAAAATTCCAATAAACAGAGAAAAGAAAAAGAAAAAGTTTCACTTTAACTAGCTTAATCTTCCTGCTTAAACTCTTTTCTCTTCACTTTTAATTCCACTTTAAGTCTTTCAGGGCGTTCACTTCAAGAAATAGTAAGTAAAAGTTCATCTCACCAAACTGACACACTTTCTTTCAATCTCTTCCATTCCGGAGCTGTCCCAGCTTCAGCAGCTTGAATGGCTGCCTCTCCGCCACCGGCAAGAAGGGCTTTTCCTGGATCAACCAGGGGCTTTGCAATATCCCTGGGATCAGCAGGACGTGCCCTGATCGATCACTGTCTCTACGGGACTGTTTAGGTCCGACAGGACCGACCAGCAGCTGAGATATCGACGGCGATCTTAGAGAATTAAGATCCCATGTCGTACTACCATGATGCCAGCTCCCCCTCCCCCTCCCCTAGAAAGGCAGTTGTTAAAAGGGGGGGTTAGCCCCATTTTACAAAAGTGATCAGCATTTGTAAATGTGTTCACCATTTGTAAAATGGGGCCAAAACCCCATTACTTAGCAATGGAAATTTTGGGCTCAGTTGTGATCATAAGTCAAGGCCTAACTGGAACAGTGCAACTTCATAAATACATGCCAGTTGCTGAGTGCCCAAATTTTGATTATTTATTTATTTATTTATTTATTTATTTATTTATTTATTTATTTATTTTGTCAAGTGATTATTAGATAACAGGTATAAGTATATACACAGTTATGAATACATGAAATGGATACATATAAGAAAAAAAAGAAATAATAGGATAGGGACGGTAGGCACGTTGGTATGCTTATGCATGCCCCCTACAGACCTCTTAGGAAAGGGGTGAGGTCAATAGTAGACAGTCTAAGGTTAAAGTTTTTGGGGTTTGGGGAAAAAACCACAGAGTCAGGTAGAGCATTCCAGACATTGACCACTCTGTTGCTGAAGTCGTATTTCCTGCAATCAAGTTTGGTGTGGTTTACCTTGAGTTTGTATCTATTGTGTGCTCTTGTATTGTTATGGTTGAAGCTGAAATATTCATTGACAGGTCATGGCAATATATAATTTTATGTGCTCCACTTAGATCGGACGGAAGGTGGCGTAGTTCTAGGTTGTCTAGGTCTAAAATTTCAAGTCTGGTGGCATAAGGTATTCTGCAATGAGTAGAGGAGTGGAGAATTCTTCTTGTGAAATATTTCTGGATTTTCTCAACTGTATTAATATCAGATATGTAATGTGGGTTCCAGACTGATGAGCTCTATTCAAATATTGGTCTAGCAAATATTTTGTATGCTCTGGTTAGTAGTGTGATATTACCAGAGAAAAAGCTATGCAGGATTAGGTTAACAACTCTTAATGCCTTTTTGGCTATGTAGTTACAGTGGGCTCTAGCACTTAGATCATTAGAGATGAGTACTCCAAGGTCCTTGACAGAGTTTGGATCATCAACAAGGTCTTGACTATTCAGCTTGTATTTTATTTTCTGATTTTTTTTGCCAATATGTAAGAGAGAGCATTTATTTGTTGAGATTTGAAGTTGCCATTTGTTTGACCATTCTGATACATTGTCGAGGTCTTTTTGAAGGGTAGCAGTATTGTCAGTGGTGTTGAATAGCTTTACATCATCAGCGAAGAGAACGCAGTTGCTCTTAATATGATCACAGAGGTCATTTATGTAGAATATGAAGAGAGTTGGTCCTAGAACATTGTCTTGGGGGACACCACTGTTGACAGGTACAGGATTTGATAGGATGCTCCCAATTTTGACCATTTGTTGTCTGTTTGACAGGAATGCTTCTATCCAGTTATGCAGGTATCCAGAGATACCATAAGATTTTAGTTTTAGGAGTAGTTTGTCATGTACCACTGAATCAAAGGCTTTACAGAAGTCTATGTAAATTGCATCTATTGCTTTGCCCTGATCGAGTTGTGTAGTCCATATGTTTTTGCAGTGTAAGAATTGCAGATTACAGAATAGTTTTTTTCTGAAACCAAATTGTTCGTTAGACAGTAGGTTGTTTGTCTCTAAGTGGAGGATAATGGGTTGGTTAATAATTGATTCCAATTAGAAGAGAAAGTGGTAAAAAATTGAATCAAGATGAGCAACAGCAAGAAAAATACACAAATTTTTTTAAAAATTATATATAATAATTGATTCTATGACTTTACAGGTGATGCAGCATAAAGAGATTGGTCTGTAATTTTCAACTAGGCTGAGGTCTCCCTTTTTGAAGATGGGGATGACCATGGCTAGTGACCATAGGGATGCTGCAACAATCATAATTGTGAAAAAAAGGTCATAAGCCATTGTAACTTTGAACAGTCACTAAACAATGGTTGTAAGGTGAGGGTGACCTGTAGTTAAAAGGAATGATGTAAGAGGGAGGAAACAGAAAGTTATAATTCATTTCCATGAGATGCATATTATAGAATGAGAAGATATGATAATAATTAATTAGGACAATGAATTAGCATGGCCGATTTGCTACCTGAAGAGAGAGTAACCCATTAGTCTTAGGAGGTTCAAAGATCTATATCCTTTTCTTTGGTAAATCAGGTAACAGGTATTTCTTTTGGACTCCAGCTCTACTTCATTCCTTATTGTAGTTAATGCTTTGAGAAAAGTAGAATTTAGCATGTACACCAGCTAACATTTTAATAAATAAATATTAAAAAATAGTTTTAGCCAGACTGCTTGGATACATGAAAACACATCAGGTTAAGTTGAGAACTAGTGGTGACCAGAGTAGGAGCATTCTTGGCTGGTCAGGAATGTTTCCAGCCACAAGCCAACATCATAAACACTGCAACATAAACATCATATTTCTAAAAACACCATTTTATATAACTCTACAGAATTGATGTTACATTTGTAGAGAGAAAGAAACTGCAAGACAAAATTTTTCATGATGATGTTAATGTTTGAATGGCAATCTCATTTGTTTCACAGATGGATTGGCATGCTTATCATTGGGCACTCGCTTTCATTTGGGCACTCCTACACAGGAGCAACAAGAGAAATTGGCTTCCATGATCCTTCTTGATAGTCATCATTTTTGACTGCTCCTCATAATTTTGCAGCATTATGGGAAACACAGTCTGTAGCCAGGAGTCATGTCCTACCATGATTGGTGGCAATTGCAAAGAGAAAGCTAGCTTTGTACACATGTCATACATTTCTTTGATTTGGCCTTAGTATGCTGTGTAAATCAAGGCACTGTGGTTTATGAGTAGTGGTTAATGGATTGTAGTATTGTGCAAACCCAGGTAACTGTGGTTTATTCAATGAACCATACTGAAATAGTGGCTTAGCACAATGTGTGAACTGCTACAATATTACAGGACTCAAATAAGCCAAAGGTGTTTCTTCCTCATTTATACAAATGGACACAAACAGGATTCCTAAATGCCATGGCCACTCACACTCATTTATATCTCTGATTAATGAAAGCTGAGCTGAATAAGGTCCATTCAATATAGATTTCTATGCATCATGAAAAGAATATAAAATCTTCTGATATGCACTCAAGATTACAGTCACAATGGAGGCACAAATGGTGCGAGGGAGGGAAGTGTAAGGATCATGGGATGTTTTGCATTTTCCAAAAAAGCAATTCTCAACCTAGGAGGCATGTAGAATTTTCAAAGAGGGTGAAGCAATGTGAATTTTTTAGAAACATCAATGCAAAAAATAAAATCTTATGTTGTAGGAGAGAAGATCAAGAGGTGGACAGGCTGATGGGAGGGAAAGGTATTGCTGCAATATTTTGCCTAACACATTTAATAACTAGTATCATTTAAAAGAGCCGTGTGGCACAGTGGTTGGAATGCAATGTTGCAGGCTCACTGTTCACTGCTAGCAGTTCGATTCCTACCGGCTCAAGGTTTACTGAGCCTTCCATCCTTCCGAAGTTGGTAAAATGAGGACACAGATTGTTAGGGGTAATATGCTGACTCTGTAAACCACTTAGAGAGGGCTCTAAAGCATTGTGAAGCAGTATATACCCTAAGTCTAAATGCTATTGCTATTTGCATGGTGGTATTATAACAATGTGATATCAACAAGCCTAGTAACGGAACCCTGTGGGTCAGTAGGCACATTTTACGCTTTGAAAATATGCAATGTTGTGGCAGCTATCAGAAGATAGATATTGGAAATCTTACCTATTCATAAAATGTACACCGTTAAGAGAATTATCCCATACAAGTCAAGGTTTATCAGAATGTCCCTGCTATCTCCTCTAGTCTCATATCCCCAACCCACTTTCTACAAGATGCTATGTATTATGTATGCAAGGTGTTGGTAACAACTTATAAAGTCCTACATGGCTTGGGTCTGGGGTACTTGCGGGAGCGTCTCCTGCTGGCATCACGCTCCGATTGCCCGGTATGCTCCCACAGACAGGGCCTCCTTGGGATACTGTCAGCCAGACATTGTCAGTTGGTGGTGCCCAGGGGCAGGGCCTTCTCTGTGGGAGCGCCCACCCTGTGGAACCAACTCCCCTTGAGCCTTCGTTTGGCCCCCGATCTCCACTCCGTCCGCCGTGACCTTAAGACCTGGCTCTTTGAACAGGCCGGTCTGGACTAACCAAGGGGAGGCGTGGGTTTGTTTTAGAGGGTTTCTAAATTTATTGAATTTTTAATTCTTAGGCTTGTATTTGGTTTAATTTCTTTTTATTGTAAATTGTAATGTGTTTTATATTGTTAGCCGTCCTGAGTCCTTGGGGAGGGAGGGTGGCATACAAGTCTAATAAATTATTATTATTATTATTGTTGTTGTTGTTGCTATTGTTCTTTTTCTGGCCAGAGTTACACCTTCTGAAAAATGCTAATTCTAGATACCCCTCATTTATCGAGGTTTAGAGGAATTCTTGAAAATGGATTCTGGAATCTGGTACATTATGGACTCCTGGGTTTTTACACACAGATTGCCTGGGTGCACCAAAGCAGCCCATAGATACCTTTCAGAATCAGAATAGAGCCGGAAGGAACTTTGGAGGTCTTCTAATCCAGCCCCCTGCTCAAACAGGAGATCCTCCTATACCATTTTAGTGACTGTCCAGTCTCTTCTTAAAAACCTCCGGTGATGAAGCACCCACCTCTGAAGGCAAGCTGTTCCACTGGTTAATTGTCCTCATTGTTAGGAAGTTTCTCCTTAATTCCAGATTGCTTCTCTCCTTGATCCATTGTTTCTTCCATCGTTTCTTGTCCTGCCCTCTGGTGCTTTGGAAAATAAATTGACCCCCTTCTCTTTGTGGCAACACCTCAAATACTGCTATCATGCCCCCCCACAGTCCTTCTTTTCTCTATTTTCACCTTTGTGGCACACACATAAGACCAGGCCTTAACACATTGTGTCATAACTGGAGCTGGTGGTTCCAGATCAAATGCTATAGGTTCTCAGCTTTCAATAATGTGTTTTCTCTGGTTTCATCTTCGTGATGATACGATGAATCTATTTTGTGATCGGTAAACTATAGTTTGAGTGAAGTAAGCCATAATACTTTATTCAACAGTGGGCAACCTGAAAATGTAGCCTCAGTGTTTCAAATAGGTTTCTTGGGACCCTCTAAGTAAGTGTCACTGAGCTGCAGTTCCCAGCGTATCTTTCAATTGGCCATCTTGGCTGAAATTCCTGGGAATATAGTTTCCCGTTGTGATGCAGGTGATAAAGATGTCATTTAAATAATGAGCAAAAGAGCTGAAGAAGAAAGGGGCGAGACTTGGTCAGTGCTACAGACCTTGCACAACACAACAGGATGTGCTGGGATTGCAAAAAGTAAAGCAAAGCTGCCTCTTTGTTGCTGGCCTTTTTCACACTTGGCAATTGGATGTTGCTGGCCGAGTTTCTTGCCCAGAACAGTAAGCGGTTTTTCCTGATGCCTCCACCATCTATGTGCAGGCATTTTCCTCTACTGGCTAGCATTCCTTCTTCCCCACTCAAGCCTAACTTGTTCTTGGGTTTGGTGCAAGAAATTCTTTTGTAACCGGTCTTAAGAAAGAGTGAGGAAACTTGTTGGATTCCATTTAAGAATCGATTTGCCAGTTAGGTAAAACTTTCAGATAGTTATTGTAGGCCTGGGAGGAGGAACACTAGGAGTGAGAATTAGAGATAAAAAGAGAAAAGCAAATCTAGCAGCTAGGAATTTGATCCTCTAAGTTAGCCCTTCTCCTCCTCCTCTTTCTTTTACTGCTGCCTGAAGCTGAACTGCATCCAACTGTCTGTGAGAAAACTCCCCATGTCTGCGGTTAGGGCAACAGAGCCAAGAGGCAGCTGCAGACTTCCCCAGCACCCTTTTTTTATCCTCAGTCTGTAGCTCTCTTAGAGTTTTCTCAGGATCATGAGGGGTCAGAAACATGTTCGATTTTTCTTTTGCCAAAAAGATTGCCGATGCTCTTACCGATTTATTAAATTTATGTAGCCTCCCGTTTCATGTATGACTCCAGATGGCACATACAATTAAAAGAACAAAAACAAAACTATCAAAACAAAAGCCAAAATGGTTAAAATATAATTTAAAAGTTAAACATCTATAAATAGAACAAAAAATACCATGGGAGAGTGCATTTCAAACCTATGAATCTTGTAACTATTTTGCAGGCTCCATGACAAAACCAAGTTTTAAGGACCTTCTGGTAGGGTCAATGTGATGTTGGGGTAAAATGTTCTAAGGGTGGGTGCCATAGCAGAAAAGCTTTCCTTCTGGGTCCTGTCAAATGAAGCTCTTGAGTTTACAGTATCCACAACGTGCCTCTCCTGCCAGACCTAAGGAGATGGATGGGTGGAAGTAACCAGGAAGAGATGGTCCCGCAAATAACCTGGCACCCTGATATGTAGGGCTTTAAATGTCATAGCCAACACATTGAATTGAACCTTGAAAATTTACATCTGGCATTTCACCATTTAGATAAATTTAAACAATTTTAAAAATCAATAACATTAAAAAAAAGTTGACATGCTGCATGGCAAATTGTAATGTGGCTGTTGGATTTCAGTATAGCATGTTTTGTGAATTGAAACTTTATGGCTGGTAAGCCATGGCTTGCAATTCAATATGGCACATAAAGCCCCCAGTTATGACTTACTCAACAAACTATGTCTATGCCAATTATGGCCATCAAGTGACCTACATATATATTTGAAGGCCAAGTTTGTACACCACTCTAAGCTGTGAAATGCTCTACAGACCTAACCCTCAGTAGATTATAGGGTACACTATGGTTAGGCAAACCTTGACTTGATTTATGATCTCTGAATAAAGTCAAATACTGACCAAAGTGTTATAGGTTAAACTAGTTTTGCCAGATTTGGTACAGAAGGCTTTGCTTGAGGGATGCAAATCATTAATGAGAAGAGCTCCAGTTAATTAAAGGACCACTTCTAAACCAGTACAGCCAGCCCAGACAAGATGGTTAGGAACTGGTAGAAACCAGGACCTCCTGCTGCCTGATTCTACTTTGAAGGACAGGAATATGGTCTCTGAAACACTCCTAGAAAACGTGCAGTGGTAATTTACTTTACAACCAAGTGATTTTATGTACAGTATTACATGCGGATGAACATGCTTATTTGTAATACTGTAGGGCCCTTGTTAATTTTCCATCTTCTAGAAAAGCTGGATCTTTATGCTGCCTGTTTAAGAAAGGGAAAGGTAAGAAAATACCTGAAATTCCCTGTGTACTAGAAAATAAGCCTTAGGAACTCCACACAACTTGTTTTAGACATTATATTTCTTTTCTTATCGCTCTAATAATCAAACTTCATCTCAGTGATAACAGAACCATTTAACGCAAGCAACAGAGGCATAATCCAATACTCAATTCTTAAAGAGTGAACTTCAGATGCAACACACATTTCATAAAACCATGTATTTCATAGAGCTGTAGGGTAATGAATGAACTCAAGATATGGATAAACATGTTCTGAAATAGAAAAGCCAGAAAAACTTTATAAAGTGTGAAACATCCAAATTGTAATTCTGTGTGATTTGAAAGCCTTTGAGAAACAATTGGTTCTGAACTCTGGGAAGAGTCATCTCTCCCTTTTCTGACTGCTTGTGGACAGATGCTTGTAGGCCATAACTGCGTGGTCAGGAGAGTTTCAAATCACCTGGATTTCCACATAATTATTAAGCCACAGCAGAAAGTTGGTTGTTGTTTGACGTCATGCGTCAGCTCAACTACTGCACTCTTTAAAAAGTGGTTATTAAATAATGTGTAAACCCAGCATATTCTGACATTCAAAATGATGAAAACATAGTTTATCATGATGCATGAAGTAAGAAGTTATATATCAGCCTAACTTATCTCACAAGACATTTGTGAAGATGACAGTGAGAGAAAAATGGACATTTCTGTTATAAATGAAACTAATTTTTCCACAAGTGGCATTATGTATACTAAACTAGATAGTTTGACTTCCCCACCCCCATAAAACCTGTAAATCTTAAATCTAAGATGCACAGCAGCCCATCCCACCTTACAGGGTTGTTGTTTTGGGAAAATAGGGAACACAAATACTCCTTGATTTACCACAGTTCATTTAGTGATTATTCAAAGTTACAACAGCACCAAAATAAATGACTTATGATCACTTTTCACACTTACAACTGTTGCAGTATCCCCATGGTCGCATATTCAAAATTCAGATGCTTGACATTTGCTCATATTTATGATATTTGCAATGTCTCGGGATCATTTGATCACTTTTTGTGACTTTCTGATGAGCAAAGTCAATGGGGAAGCCAGATTCACTTAACTGTGTTACTAGCAACTGCAGTAATTCACTTCACTGTGGCAAGAATTTAGGAAATGTTGGGTTCAATTGTAGGTGTAAGTTGTATTAGTTATGTATAATAAGTAGCACTTCAGTGGGAAGGGGAAGGTAACAGAGTTCTGTTCACCTTTGGCATTTGACCATGGACCACATTTGGCCACATGACCACGGAAGTGTCTTTGGACAATGCTTGCTCCCTTGACTAAGAAATGTAGATAAGCACTGCGCCCTGGTGTCGGACACAACTGGACAGAAAAGCCTTCACTTTTTTTTATAATAAAGGCAGGATAACAATTTAATAAACATTGCCAATCTTGAAGGGAATGATTCAGTTTGAATGAAAAAGAAATTCATTCTTTTGTTGGTACCATCTCTTCTCATGCTGCAAGAAGGATAAATTAAAACAGGGAATGGTCATAGTGACTATAATTTCTCAGAATAGTGTGTAAAACAGAAACCAAGTCATTTGTAGCAATCAGCTATCACTTTACAAAACAAACTCCTTAAAGAATTTGCAGGATGGATTTTCAGAATATTGAGCTATGGATTTAGTGTGAAATACGTTATTGGACCAAGGTTTAGTTTTATATTCCAAAGAAAATATCTGTAGCTCAGGGTTGTGGAGTTCTTGATGCTGAGTTTGGTTTGTGTCCAATGTCCTATCTGAGTTATGAAACATCTGCAAGCAAACAATCAAGTCAAAGAGCACCCAAAGAGACATAAGGTATCTCACAGGAGTACACCCCCTCACATTTTGTAAATATTTAAGTATATGTTTTCAGGTGACAACACTGAAGAAATGACACTTGGCTACAATGTAAAGTAGTAAGTATACAGCTTGTAGAAGTGTAAATGTGCTGTCCACTCAAACTAACGCAACACACAGCCATTGATGTCTAAACTGCAGGTAACAAAAGTGAGTACACCCCTAAGTGATGTCCAAATTGGGCCCAAGTAGCCATTTCCCTCCCTGGTATCATGTGACTTATTAGTGTTACAAGGTCTCAGGTGTGAAGGGGGAGATGTGTTAAATTTGGTGTTATCGCTCTCACTTTCATACTGATCACTGGAAGTTCAACATGGCACCTCATAGCAATGAACTGAGGATCTAAAAAAATGAACTGTTGCTCTACATAAAGATGTCCTAGGGTATAAGAAGATTGCCAAGACCCTGAAACTGAGCTGCAGGACGGTGGCCAAGACCATACAGTGGTTTAACTGGAGAAGGTTCCACTCAGAACAGGCCTTGTCATGTTCGATCAAAGAAGTTGAGTGCCCATGCTCAGCGTCATATCCAGAGGTTGGCTTTGGGAAATAAGATATATGAGTGCTGCCAGCATTGCTGCAGAAGTTGAAGGGGTGGAGGGTCAGCCTGTCAGTGCTCAGACTATACGCTGCATGCTGCATCAAATTGGTCTGCAGGGCTGTCATCCCAGAAGGAAGTCTCTTCTAAACATGATGCACAAGAAAGCCCGCAAACAGTTTGCTGCAGGCAAGCAGACTAAGGACATGGATTTCCGGAACCATATCCTGTGGTCCAATGAGACCAACATAAACTTAATTGGTTCAGATGGTGTCAAGCGTGTGTGGCAGCAACTAGTGAGGAGTACAAAGACAAGTGTGTCTTGCCTACAGTCAAGCATGGTGGTGGGAATGTCATGGTCTGGGGCTACATAAGTGCTACCAGCACTGGGCAGCTACAGTTCAATGAGGTAACCATGAATGCCAACATGTACTGTGACATACTGAAGCAGAACATGATCTCCTCCTTCAGAGACTGGGCCACAGGACAGTATTCCAACATGATAACAACTCCAAACACCACCTCCAAAATGACCACTGCCTTGCTAAAAAAAGCTGAGGGTAAAGGTGATGGTCTGGCCAAGCATGTCTCCAGACCTAAACCCTATTTAGCATCTGTGGGGCATCTTGAAATGGAAGGTGGAAGTGTGCAAGGTCTCTAACATCCACCAACTCCATGACATCGTCATGGTGGGGTGCAAGAGGATTCCAGTGGCAACCTGTGGAGCTCTGGTGAACTCTGTGCCCAAGAGGGTCAAGGCAGTGCTGGAAAATAATGGCGGCCACACAAAATACTGACATTTTGGGCCCAATTTGGACATTATCACTTAGGGGTGTACTCACTTTTGTTGCCAAGGGTTTAGACATTAATGGCTGTGTGTTGCGTTAGTTTGAGGGGACAGCAAATTTAAACTGTTATACAAGCTGTATACTCACTACTTTATATTGTAGCCAAGTGTCATTTCTTCAGTGTTGTCACATGAAAAGATATACTTAAATATTTACAAAATGTGAGGGGCTGTACTCACTTCTGTGAGATACTATATCTATTTATGTCTTGTTCCTGCCCACTTGGAGCTAGGAATCCAATTTAACTCAAAGGATTATTGCTGCAGTGAGAACTTGGTGGGTTAAAATTAGTAAGAACAGGAGAAGCAAGAGATGTTGTGATATTAAGCAAGAAACTCTTCAAATGTAAAAAAAAAAATTCCTGGAAGATTATTCTTGCAGCTGATAGGATTAGAGAGATAAATTCAGTATTTACTAGTATAAAGAATCTTATCTCTATTGCAAGCAGTGTTAAAAAAATTATCACTGTCTTCAATTTTTGAGGCTATAGAAATGAACCTATGTGTTAGCATGGAAATCAGAAGAAATGCCTTAAGTCTGAACAGACAAGTGAAAACCTAACTCAAGCTGACCTCTAGTGGAGAACAGAAGGAATATCAGACCTGCAAATGTTTAAAGTGAAATAAATGATGCGTTAAACTGCACATTTGAAAAATATTTACAGCAAACCCAAAACTTTGTGGTTTTGCACTTCTAGCACTGGAGTGAACCAGACTAAGAAAGAATGACAATAACTTATAGATGTCATATCAAGTCTCAGTCTACAATGAGTAAGACATCCTCCCCAGAATCTCACAAATACTAAATCTGAACTTGATAGAATAAAACTCTTTAATTTCCTATCAAAGTCTTTTACCATGCTCACTTATCACTTTAAAAAACAATGTTTTCCTTTTTCTTGTACAATGGAAACAAAACACTCATAAATTTCCTTTTCAATACAAGTTTTCCTAAGCAGGAAATAAAGTGAATGTAAATTTCCTACAGTGAACCGTTGAAACTGGAAGGCTGGGTCACAAAATAAAGCCAGGAGAACCGATATGTTAACTAAAATCAATGTGGAAACCATAAAAGTGTAGCAATGCTTTTTAAATAAAGCTACATTACTTTTTAAATGGTTTTTCCATAGCCCCGTTACAGGTATATGGGTATGTACATCTCCCTTTTAAACTTTCTAATTTCATCACTCAGTTCTCCAGATCGGGAGGGGGCGGAGAGTTTCGATTGTAAATTTTAATTTTCCCAACCATTATTGTGTATAAGTACATGGGGATTCAATCAGCAGTTGTTATTCCACATCATGATTTATCACACTAGCTTGCAGGGAACTTTGACTGTATCCCCATATTCATACAGCACATGCAGGAGACAACATTGGTGTTCCCTGCAGCTGTACTATTCACTCCTTGTTGCAAGTAGACATTATGTATCTCTAACACAAACACAACTCCTTCCTTGCACATACCCCACTGTATATGCAGCTGAGCCTTTCTGCTGCATGCACTAAACCTGCTCTCTATTCTGAATGGCATGGGGAAATAATCCAAGTTTCTTTTCAGATTATTTCTTAATAGTAAACAGTGCTATAAACCCTGCTACCATTCACAGACCTCTCCTGCAACTGGTTCCAATGAAAGAGAGCTGCAACAGAGCAAGAAGAACTTGACTAATGCCTATATGGTTGGACTGATTATTCCTATAATCAAATGAACCACAGTGATTCTGCTGGCTGCGAATCCTTTCTGAATAAAATTCAATTCCTCACGGCTTGTTGGGTCCATCGGGTGATACATTTAAGGCAGGTTTGGTGCTCTTATTGGATTGTTTCTGGGATCGCTGTTTCTTTGGAACTTCCCCAGCAGCTGCTACAGATTTTTGGACTGGCTCCTCGCTATCCTCTTTTACCTTCTTTACCCTAGTTTTGCTTTTGACGGGGTTAGAGAACGTAAGGCAAGTTTTGCTGAATTCCAGGGGAAATATTCCCACATCTCCATCAAAGCGATTCTTGGAGACCTGTAAGTAGCGCCTGCCTGGTCCTGTCGTTAATTTCCTATCTTGCAGGATCAACACATTGTCAGCCTCCTGGCTGGCCTGCAACAGACAGAAAGAAAAATAACACTATGATTAGAACAGGGCAGACAGAAAGATCGATGGACTGGATGGGTGGGTATTTGTCTAGTTCCTTGAGAAAAACTTTTACCAAGAAGGATTTACCTTTGCAGACCCAAAAATGGAAGATGTTTGCAACTCTCTTTCTTCATCTTCCTTGCGGGGATGAATGATCAGAGTTACATGGCAATTGTTGTCTGTAGCAAATTTTCGGAAAGTACCCACAATGTAGTCTTGGAGGGCAAGCCTAGGCAGCAACAGGGCAGTATAAATAATAAACTTTGCTGTAAAAGCTCATGAATATCTGAAAAAAAATGTGTTTTTCTTTTTCAGTGAACAAATAGCGCTAAATTGACAAGAGGGTACGAAACAGATATTTAACACTCCTCTTTAGTACACACCCTGAAACGCTATGGCATTAAAAGCTATGTCAATTTAAGTCAGAACAGGCATAATGATCCTGAGCAAATATTTAACTATGAATAAGCAACTGGAAACAGGATCATGGGATTTGCACATGCTCTTCTCATGTCTCTCAATGCAGCTTGCAAAACATGGTGGACAGAGCAAAAGCAAAGGAGCAATGTTATAAACTGATTCTATGCTAAGGAAACATGAAATGAGAGGATTACCTGTCTACACTGAGTTGCTCCTGGCCCATCATAAACTGGAGATTATCAATGACAACATGGGTAATGTCATACATGTACACAGCATGGAGCATGGTATCAATTACTGTCCTGCATGAAAAAATTATCAAAGTTACACACATGTAGAGGTTAATTTACTCTGCCATTTCTACCTAGTTCAAATAAGGAGTTTTTAAACAGAAAAATTTCCTGAAGGTTAAAACATGTCTGCAGTCTCAATTAATTTAGAGTAACAAATACATTTATAAAGTTAATGACTAAATAAGGTATCTTAAAACCCTCAGAATCCCAGGAAAAATTAATTCCATTACTAATTCCATTAGTAGCAACCAGAACAAAGAATGAAGAGCTAAATAATTTATCTGAAACATTCATTTACACATTGTAATATACAATTTGTATTCTGCAGTAAAGGAAACCATACGATATTGCATATTTAAGAGGAACCAATTGCCTTAACGTAAAATAGTGTACTCACTGTATAATTTGAGACCAATCTCAATATGTGCTAGGCAAAGAGTGCTTTGTAACACACCTACCCCTCAACCTGTGCTAGAATATCTCTGGATTTTCTATCATCTTGTCTTATCCAAAAGGAGGACATAATGGTGGCTTAGCAAAGTAATGGGATGCAATTCCCAGACTAACATTACATAGAGCTAGTTAATTTAGTCTTACTTTGGCCTTACTACTAAATATTGCAACATTTTTTTTTCAAGGATACTGCCTACTCTGTGGCGGTTCCCGCACTATGGAATCAACTACCCCTGGGACTCCACCTGGCCCCTGACCTTCGCACCTTCCACCACGACCTGAAAACTTGGCTATTCGAACAGGCTGGGCTGTGCTGATCTCCTGGGGGGGAGGTTTAAATTTTATACGGTATATTGGGGTTTTAATACATTTAGATTTGTGATTGTTTAATATTGTTTTAATTAATTTACTGTTGTGGTTTGGTTTTAGTTGTGAGCCGCCCCGAGTCTTCGGAGATGGGGCGGCATACAAGTCTAAATAATAAATAAATAAATACAACTGCTTCAATACTCAACTGCTTCAAAACTCATCAAATTTGGTACTCGATAAATTTGATGCAAAAATATTGTCTCAGTACTCATTGCTTGGAACTCAACATGCTGTGATAGGAAAAGAGGGGATGGCTGTGGAGAATGGACAGAAAGTTGGCTATGCTGAGCAGTCACTGACATAGGAAAAGGGACAGACAGAAAGTCCTTCCAGAAACAAAGGGTCACAAGGTAAGTCATGTGGTTTGCTTGGCTCTCATTTTTAGTACTAGTTGAGCCTCTGAGAACCAATTAACAATGAATACTGAGGTACCACTGTATTTCTTTCTGAATTATATCTATTTGCTGCTAATTAAACAGAACTAAGATTGCAACCTCAGCATTACATTAATTATAGCACTGTTCCACTTCTACTGTCTCATAAAAAAGCAATAATCCATGATATACAAAGTAGGAAGCTGCTACCCCAAATTTTACTTGATGTTCTGTTGTCCATAGAAGGTCATGAAATGAAGTGGAAGATCCTCAAACTTGTCTGCCCATTCATCATATTTTTCCAGTTGCTCATCCAGTTTTTCCATGGCAAATTGAGTAAGCATGATCTTGGCCAAACGCACATTATGGATCTCAAAGCTGCCCCATAATGTATTAACCCCTTGCATGCAGAGATCCAGGGCATATTCACTTATGAAAGTGGTCTTCCCACTGCCTGTTGGACCTGATACAGAAAGACAAAGGCATAATCAGTAAGAAAGGCAGTTTGATCCAAATTATGGAGAATCTGGTTTCACCTGGAACAAACTGACATGCCCTTTCCTTTTATAGGAAGCTACATTGGCTTCTCTGCAGGTTCTCTGTGGATAAGAAATGCAAATAGGGAACTATGTCACAACACAATATTTTCCCCATTGACTGTAACATCCCACTCACCCATTACAATAGTACTTCTAGATGTTTGACTACTATTTAATAATGTAATAGAAATCATGCTTGTAAATGTATATTAAATCTCCCATAGACACTTCTGCTTAACAGTGCATACAGAATCATAGAATTGCAGTAAGTCAGAATTTCATTTACTTTCATCTTCCCTTTTGCCAGAATTGGAAACATGCACAATTTAACTTAAGAAATAGCAGCACAGAATATAAATTAAATTTATTTTAGAACTCTCCAATACCTCCTCCTTTTGCTTTCTAATAATCATCACTTCTATTAAGTAAATTGTGCTTCTCCACACAAAAATATCATATGGAAGCAGAAAATCATGAGAAGCTTGTGGGAAACTGGTTTTCAAATCATAAGCTATGTCTGACAAGTAAGCCAAAATCTATCAAACAGCTGAAGAAAATTGCAGCAAATATTTTAATGATTACATAGGCCGGTGGAGGAAGGATGAAAGGGAAACTGTAATATATTGCTGCCCTGACTTATTTATAAAAATAATAAAAACAGGATGTACATAAATATCTAAGTAAATAAAATATATACTCACCTGTGAAAACAGTGAGCTCTCCTTTGCGGTGGCCTTTGAGAAGTTTGCTCAGTTCTGGGAAACGAACCCATTTGACTCCAGCCACCTGATCTACATTGACCAATTCCCCATACACCTCTTCACGCAGTTGACAAAACGAAATTATAGATTTGTGGCCAGCTGGCAGAGCTGAGCGTAGAATCTTGGTAAGGTTCATACCACTGCTAAACGCTTCTAAAGGTCGAAGCTGCTGATCACTTGGTCGCACCAAGTAACAACGCTTAGGATTCAGCTTACGTGCAAAATGTTTAGCAGATTCCCAGGACCGGAGATCCTCTCCTAACCATAAAGTGATCCTTTTAAACTGTTCTAAGTAGGGAAGCAAGGCTGGGGGAAGACAAGAAATCCCACGAGGCAGAGCCAAGGTGGGTAAACCAGTCACCTGATGCAACACCAGAGCATCCAACTCTCGGCCAGTCAACACCACTTCTGTATCACGCCGACTGATCAGAGGCAAACCAAAGAGATTGTGATAGGCATTGGGACGAGGCAACATATTCTCCACATGGTGTACTCTGTCCCCTTGGTGCTCAACTCTGAGGAGCTTCAAACCCTTCAAGCTGGTGCCAGAAGGACTGAACCATGGGAAGACCAATGCTTGAGCAGTCCGAAGAAAACGCACCCCAAAATGTTTGAGAGTGGTATTCGACACGCTGGAAATGCCAAACATAGCCTTGACGTCTTTTGTCTCCTGTTCATCCAGCAATTGCCAGAGAGGCAAGGCTCGGTCCCATATGTGCTTGGCATCCTCCCCAGTTTGGTCGTTTTGCTCATTAATACTGTGCCTATCGCTTAACGTTAGTCCTTTATCCTGCAGCTCTACGTTGGCCTGGAAGTCTTGCCAATTACCTTCGACCAGCGTGGCCGTGCAGATGAACTGGCCCGTAGTCTTATCAATAAAGAGGCTGTAACTATGGCGGAGCTGCTGTTTATCCCCCACAAAAATACTGGGCACATGAATGCAACTGTAGCCATCGTGAAAGGGGATTTTCTGCGTTTTGAGGTACTGCCGGATCTCTGTGACCGAGGCAGGCGGAATCGGGTCCTGCACCGGTGGAAGCTTTTCCTGTTTGTAGTGCTTACAAGGAGAGCTCGCAACAAACATCCATTTACCTGGAAGGCGCCGGGGACGCAAAAGGAGCCGTGACGTCACCGAGAACATTTTATCTACGTCTGGGACCCCCGTCCTCTCAGCAGCCTCCTCGCTCTACGATCCTGCAGTGCCGTCTCCTAAACGCCCGAACTGCCCCGCGGGGAAGCACCTTTTCTCCTCCCGAAGAAAAGCTTTCCACCCTGCCTTCCTTAAATTGCAAAACCCTCCCATGCCGCTGCCCTCCTTCCAGCTTGCGGGGGAGCTGCACCCCCCATCCCGATTCCCGCCGCTCTCCGGCCGAGGCTGCCTACAAAACCTCCCCTCCGGCCGCAACCTGACCGCACAGCTCGGCTCCCGCCTCTAGCTCCAGATCAGGGCATCGGCTCCCCACGTGCAGCAGTTGCAGAAAGCGCGCCATGACCTTCCTTCAAAACCATCACTTCCGAGAGCGGCTGCGCGACAGGAACCAACCCGGATACAAACACCGGCTTGGCGGAACACACGGACTTCCCACCATAGAGATAAATAAAAAGAAAAGCTTTCAGGCCCACATAGCAGAAATTCGAAGGCGGCAGCCACGTGTGAAAGCTGTTGGTATCTGGCCATTTTTGCAGCCTTATGAAGACCGTCGTAACCTAACCTCAGCCGTACATCCAAGCCCTTCCTGGCGATTTCTGTTCGTGCATCGCACAAACTGGGTCTACCTTGCAATTGTTAAACAGATGCTGGCGCCCCAATGGTTTCCCCCCTCCTCTCTTGCGAGGAGGCAACATGCCAGGCAACTCCCGCGACTGAAAAGCCTGGAATTTCTCTACATTTCTTGCGAGTTGTTATCTCGCAGAAAAAGGGGAGGGGGCTTTAAAAGCAAAAGCATTCCACGGGCGGAGAGAGACTGTACGCTAGAGCGGCGCCGACTCCGTGTTGCTTCCTGCTTCACTTCCGGTTCCAAGTTCCGGTGCGCGTCGCATTGCCAGAGACAATGACCGGCCGGGGGACCCCGAGCCGCTTCTTGGCCAGCGTCCTGCGGAACGGCGTGGGCCGCTACGTGTGTCAGCTGCAGCGCATCACCCTGACGGTCAGCCAGCACATGTCCAACTCGCTGGGCGCCAGGTGGGGAGACAGAGGCGTTGCAGCGGGCGGGCCCGTGTTTCTGCAGGCTTCGGGACCGTCCGAATTCATTGTAAAGCAGCGCAGGTGTTAAAGGGAGACAAGGCAGATGATTAGGGGGCTCATATGAAGAAGGGTTGCAGGACTTGGGTATGTCTAAATCTAGTGAAAAGAAGGACTAGGGGTGACAAGAGAGCAAGCACTGTTCCAATATTGGAGCGGTTGCCACAGAGGAGGGGTCCGATCTGTGCTGCAAAGCAACAGAACAAGAAGGGGTCCCCAAACCTGGCAACTTACAAGACTTGTGGACTTCAACTCCCAGAATGCTGGCTGAGGAATTCTGGAAGTTGAAGTCCACAAGTCTTCAAGTTGCCAAGTTTGGAGACCTCTGCAATGGATGGAAACTAACCAAGGAGAAAAGCAACCTAGAACTAAGGAGAAATTTCCTGACAGAACAATTAATCAGTGGAACAACTTGACTCCAGAAGCGGTGCTTCTTCACTGGAGGTTTTTAAGAAGAGATGAGACAACAACCATTTGTTTGAAATGGTATAGGGTTTCTTCCTTGAGCAGCTGGTTGCTAGAAGACTTCCAAAGTCCCTTCCAACTCTGTTATTTGCTTCCTCCTTCCCGATGTTTGACATTGACTCCTAGCTTCTTAGGAACAAGAAGGGGAAGCCCTGGCCTCCCACTAGTGCCACAGCACCCACAGCTCCAGTTAATAGTGTAAGCATTTCATATTGCAGCTCTTGCTTTTCTTCTATTTTTTTTATTTAATATTACCATCCAAAGTAATATCTTTGATCCCAAGGATGTAATAGAACTGGGCAATAATGCTATATCCTGTTCTTCATTCGACCCAATCTAAGCTATTTTCAGACAGCAATTAAAGGTGTTTTCTGTAAAAGCAGAATTGAACAATTGTGGTTAAAATTCACAAATAAAGGCTAGACAGTCTAATATTCAGTAGATTATTTGCCCTGTTAAGTCTGTACAGGTTTGTGGCATGCTTACTCCAAACATAGGCACCCGGGTACAAGTTGTTTAACAAATGAAGATACTTATATAATTTGGTTCATTTCCATGAGTTGCATAATATCACTGGCATTGAATGCAAAACATTTGGAAATGCCTACTTCCACCTATTTTGGAAAAGAAGTGCTGGACTTGGTGGACTTTTGTCCTAAGAGGGTTCTTCAATCAAAATAATTTTATAGAAAAGTTCCGTGTCCAAGTAGACTTCATTAATTCAGCAATGTAATTCCTCACTTGATTTAAGTGTATTTTTTAAACCTCTCAATGCAAATAATTTTTGGTCTGGTTGTAGAGAATACATTGAAGAAAAGATAGTGGATTTTGCAAGGCAGAACCCTGGAATTGTGGTTTATGTAAATCCAAAGAAATGCAGGATCCCCACATTGGTTGCTGAATACTGTGAGTATGGAATATAGTACTGAATAAAACCAAATAAAGAGTAATCTGTTTTTTTAACTGCCATTAACCAAGAAATCTGCTCCTAAGACTTAAAAGTCTTTTAGGAAATGTACTTAGCTATCTCTTAAAGAATTGTTTTCTTATTTAGCCAAACCTTTTCAGTTGGTGTGATCTAATTGTTTTAGTGAAAATTTGAGTGTTATGTAAAGCCAGTGTGGACAGAAAGATTATAAATATGGAAAACAAAATGAATCAATCATGAGTGTCCTTTTAACAAGATTATGTAAGCACAGGGACCTTCATTTTCTTGCAAAACAGCAGTAAAACTTGCTGTCTATCTATAACTAACTAACCTATCTATAACTATCCCCAATATGAGTTTCCAGATGTATTGAGGTTGGAACTCCCAATATTCTAAGACAGCAGATATTTTGACTCTGCAAGGAAACAGTATTGTGAGTTGTAGTCTCAGAGTCTGTGAAGAGCATCCTGATAGAATAATTAAGTAGAAATATCTGTATCTTCATTGGAAATTCTGAACAAGCTAATTTGCAACATTAAAATGTAAAATTAAAGAGATTGAGGAATTGGAAACCCCAGCTAATCCAGACAAATGTATCTTCTAAGATGGAACAAGTTTTTAAACAAATTTTCTTTCTAGTGAATGGAAATGTGAAGGAGGAGCCTTTAACCAGCAAGACTGCAGAAGAGATTGCAGATATTGTCCAAAAGCTGGCCAACCAGTCTGGCCTAGAAATCATTCATATCCGAAAACCTTTCCACACAGATAACCCCAGTATCCAAGGCCAGTGGCATCCTTTCACAAATAAGCCCAGCGTGCTCAATGTGCAAACCATAGGAGCCAGA
Organism: Naja naja; assembly: GCA_009733165.1. Lineage (NCBI taxonomy): Eukaryota > Metazoa > Chordata > Lepidosauria > Squamata > Elapidae > Naja > Naja naja. The sequence goes on along the minus strand of CM019151.1, from coordinate 137,422,837 downwards.
CTCCAGTTACTGGAAAAATAAAGCTATGCTATATAGCCTGTGACATTTATGCATGTGATAACTTTTGCACACAGGAAATCTTTGCTTCCTTCCTTACCTATGAAAGTGGGTACTGAAGGGAAACGACTGACTTGTGGTTGCGAACTGAACTATTTCTAAGTAAATTCTACTATTGGGTGGTTCTAGGCCTGCCTGGTTATGCCAGTAGCCTTCTTCCCATTGTACTTTGCAGTTTAATTCTTGCTGAAAATAAAGGATGAAACTTAATTTGCTCTGGCTCATCATTTCTTTAGACCAGATGTGGGAAGCTTGCAGTCTTTACTCCCTACATAACAATTAGTTTTAAAATACAGAGCAGCTTATTGTGAAGGGTTCATGGTTCTAAAGAAGGAAATCATCCTGTTTTGAACATTCTTTTCCTGGTTTCTCAGATTGAAGCATGTCTTTTATTAACTCCAGTTAACAGACCGTGTCCTTTCCTGAAGAAAGTGACTATAGTGTATACACCAGTAACTCCTAGGCTTGATTTATATAACACACTATACACGGGGCTGTCTTTTTGCATGGTTTAGAAAATAGTATCCAAAGCCTGGAAAGTCTAAAAAGATTCAAGGAGTATTTGGGCTAAAAATTTTGCACTACCAATTAGTTTCCAGGTGAAATACACAGTGCTGCTTAGTATTTTTAAAACTAAATATAATTTGGACTAGGCTATTTGAAAGAAGGCTTGTGCAAAACATTTTGTACAGAAGCCTAAATAGACTTCACATGGGAAGAGGAGGGGTCATTGCGAGATACAGTACATTTATATATGTAGGATATACTTATTGATTTTTAGAAATAACTAAAGGTGATGAACATAACCAACATAACATTCCTCTTCCTATTTCCCCCCACAACAACCCTGTGAAGTGGGTTGGGCTGAGTGATTGGCCCAAAGTCACTCAACTGGCTTTTAGGGCTAAAGTGCAACTGAACTGGCACATTTGTGAGGGTTCAGTATATACTTGCTTCAATATACTGTATATCTTGATGTTGCAATTTATCTCCAATTTGAGTATAATAATCAGTTGGTGAAACAAATTTGCATTCTATATTGGCCTCTATTCAGATTATGAGTTGAGGGAGGTGAACTTAAGGCTGCAGATAGAAGAATGAAAAAGCAATGAGGGGATCAGTAGGGTGTATTAAAGATCAAAATACCAATATGCTTATATAAATCTATGACATAGTACTTATGCAATACAGAGTTGTGTGGGCTTATTTTGAAAGGATTATTGTCAATTTGACAATCTTTTTTAATTTCTTGAGAAGAATTCAGAGGTCCGCTCATACAAGAAAGGAAGAAAGAGATAAAAGGAGGTATTTTTATTTTTTTGTAAAAGAAAGGTAGCAATACTTCCTGGTTAAGTTGCAGGATGGTAACATCATCCATTGCAGCTGCAACAGAAGTGAAAATATTTTGAAGTTTGCCATTTCTCCATCATGGAAACTACATTCAAAAACCAACTTTTGCTGTCTGTTTTGGATATGCTAAGTTATTCAAGCTGATTCTTAAGGTTTCATTCAAATGGTTTTTAACAAAGTTGCAGTACAAAAATATATTTGCATGGCCTTTAGCTGTGCACGTTATCATTAACAGAAAAGTTTAATATGGCCCACAAATACCTTAAGCAATTTTTGAGTGGTCTAAACAAAACAAGAGCTTTTAATGAGTTTCTTAGAGGTATCTTAAATATAGCTGGAGTAAGTAAATTACATCATATATTGAGTATCTAAGTTCAAATGCTATGCAGAAAAATATCAGATTTCCTAATGTTAGAAAAGACCATCAAAAACATGATTTTCACAATAATAGTATTCTTCAATGCTCATATTGATGTTTTAGAAATCCTAACAATACCGTATATTAGGGGCCCATGCTTATATACCATTAATTCCAGTGATCTGGAATGAGAGATTATTTCCAATTCAGATTAGATTTGATCAAAATTAAAAATAAAATGCTCCTTTCTACCATTGAATACACTTTTTCATTAGCAAATTCTTGTTTTCTCACTCCATAATGTAGATCCTTATTCATGTTAGAACAAAGACAGCTCTAGATGACTTTTGGATAGTTTTCAGAAAGTCTTGCACATCCCTCCAGATGTGTTAGAATACAACCTCGTATTTACAGCAAGTACAGGGATTGGTTTCTTGAGGCTTACAGCCAATATATTTAGAGCGTACCATGTGGTGTCTTAGGAACTCAAGGTGGCTGGAATATTGTGAAGACCCTTTGCTGTAGCACTTGTTGATGTTTATTTCTTTGGCAAACATTTTATTGCAGTTGTAATTCGTTGTCCTGCTGAGAATGAGATGGGTGGTACCTTAAATGTGATCAATAAAAATGTTTCATCTGGTGTAATTTTTTAAATCATTTCACTGATGAGGATTTTGTAAACCACTTTGAGCAGAGCAGCATATTAACCCAAGGAGGTAAATAAAATAAACTTCAGTGTTCTCCTGCTCTGTATTAGGCATAAGCAGCTTTATCTCATGAAGTTTGGCAGATGTCAACTCTTCCGCTCACTATGCTAAATCCAATTGAGAAAATATTCTGTGTAGTAGTATGGCCTAATACCAAGATCTGAGCATCTATTCTTGCACCCGACTAAATTCAAAATTTACACCTTTTTCTATGCATGAGATCTATTATCAGAGAAAAAGAAACACAACACAGAAGAGAGTTCATATAGATAAGTAAAAAAGTATTGTAACCCAAATTTATCTGGGTAGCTCTGAGACAAAATGATTGTTCATTTTTGACCTTTTACGCTGTCCCCACAAGGTGGCATTCAAAACTTGTCAGTTATTTTTAATGGGCATAAGGTTTGTTTTAATGTACTTCATGGGCAATAGAATTTAAATGCCAGGGTTTGCAGCGTAATTCACTAGTTGCTATTGGCTGGGAGCACCCTATAGCCCTCTGGACGTAGCTGAATTATCACACTCAGTACCTCTCTCCTGGCCTCTACTGAGAGGAAGATCAGAGATGACCTATCCATTCACTATGCTGACTCTGGTCAACAACTATGAATATAAACTGTGTGTGCAAAATAGAGAACAACAATAATGCTTAAAGTTATTCATAGTAAATCATGTTTAAGGAGGATTCATCAATCACCATTCATGATTGCAATTCACCTTAAAAAAATTTAAATGCAATTCTCACATTTAAAAAAAAAGAAATACATAAATGTAATTTGTACATTGTGGTTTAGAGGGTTTTATCACAGTTTAGCTATCAACTTCTTAAAATCATAGGTAAGCCATCATTTCTTATTTAAGACCCCTAGCTGGCAGGATTCAGAGATGCCTCATGATGGAAGGAAGTAGGAGACAACCAGACAAACCCAACACATCTCTGTGGCCCCTGTTTATTGATCAGCCTTTTATATAAATATAATTCCCATTTAAACAGATTTCTTTGTTTACAGCAATTGAAAAACAAAACAATCAACAGCAGCAACAACAAAAAAGACAACAGTAAAATAAATGAGTGCGGAGTCTGTGGCGGCTCCGGAGGGCCACTCCGGAGGTAGTTGCTGAGTCCTAACACTGGTTCTTTTGGCCTTTGGAGGCGGAATTGTGCAGTGGCAAGAGAGAATAGTTCAGCACATGGACTCTCTCTCCCCCTTACACAGAGCTCTCATCCAGTTTTTCTACCAACTGGGTATGTTTCCGCTTCTCCAGAATTTTGCTCAGCTCCTCAGTGAAAGAGTTGTACAGCGGTGAAGTACATGGCTCCTCGTTCTGTCGCAGGAGCATGTAGCTGTTGCCATTCATTTTGCGCAGCATGTTGGGCAATGTTGAAATGCCATTAGTGAACTCAGCAGGGAGAGGGGGAGGGGGAGGGGGGAGGGCCAGAGGCGTCACTTTGGGTGACAGTGACAAGGTAGGGGCTTCTCCGGGGATGATCTGAAGGCAGCCATCTGGATAGGTGCTCAGCTCGTCTTCATCCTGCCTTCCTTTGCTCAGGCAATTTGAAGAAACAGTCTGCAGTTCTACACTTGATGGTTGGGGACCCCCTAGCTGATATTTGCCTCTATGCCTCTGCAAACAGCAGACATAAAAAAGCACAACAAAGAGCACAAAGCATAATCCACTCAGCACTGTGATGATCGCAATGTAGATAAAGTTCACGTTCCCAGCATCACCTCTGGCCAAATGCCAAGATGGGAGGGTTGGAGTGCTGGGCAGTTGTGGCCCTAGTTCTTTGGACAGCACAGTTAGAGCATAGGTGGCTACCAAGGTCTGCAGGCCATTCTCCTCAGCGTAGCACTGGTATTCCCCACTATAATCAAGCTGTGTGTCTGTCACCAACAATCCATCTACGCCTAATCGGAAGTGTCCTTGCTCATCCTCAGCAAGCACTTTGGTGCCATTCACCATCCAAGTCGCCCGTGCCAAGTTGGATGTCTGTTCACAAGGCAAGAGCACATCACCACCATGCAGCACTGTCCGGTTCTTCTGCACGAGCACAGCTGTAAGAGATACAATAACAGACAAGAGCTCTCACACTACACAACTTCTGTTGTAATAATTCAGTGTCAGCACCCAGTATCACTTTAATAGTAGGGAAGAGTCGTTTGGGACTCTCAATCTGAAGGAAGTAAGATTCCAAGAATGAAAACTTCAAAACTCTGAAAATATGGTTTAAAAACCAATTAACCAAGTGCCTTGCCTTTTTAGGAAAGAAAAGACAATCTGGGAACAGAATTTGCAGAGATCCAGATATTTAAGCTCAGGTCAGGAATTATCACAACTGCTTCATCCAAAAGCTCTTCCCATTGGCTGCGTCCTTCTATGCTCATTAGTCTCAGCTACTTGCCATTTCTATATTCTCCTATCCCTTCACTGAACTTGCTTGCAGGAACCAGGAAATTATTTTTGAAAGCAGAAGAAATTCACAAAGCTAAGAATTATATGCAGATTGCCTTAACATGTAGCTACAATTTGTGCATCGATAATTGAGCTTTTGTGTTTATTTTGTTATTGCACAAAAATTATACTGGTTATATTTGATTATCTAGTAACACTAAGTCTGCAAAAGGAGAAGAAAAGGAATCTGCTACTCTCTCTGTCCAAAAGAATTAGGAAGCAGTTGATCTCTTCTGCATAATCATTCTCTCAACTACTAAGAAGGAGAGGGGACCAAGGAGGGAAGGAACTGACAAACTTACCCTCCATAGAATTGTTCCAGCAGTCCATGTTGCCATGCAGCACATCCTGAATCAGCAGAGATCTGGAGAAAATAAGCAGGACTCTGATCAGTTAGGAAACACAGGAACTAGAAGATTCTTAATCTCTGCAATATTCAGCAAACTTCATATAAAATTTCTTTGGCATATATGCAGATTCTTTAATACATACTTATATAAATATTCGTTTGCTCAGCACTTCAATATGTATAATAAGAAAACTGTAGTTCTTACCAACATTTCTTATTTCAACTCACAGTGTAATTTGCAAGTCACTCTACAGAGACCTAAATATTCAGACACCGCATAGTAATAGCATAAAATGAAGAACTCTTATGAGTTTAGATGAAGCTAAGCTTTTGAACATGAGATACTGATTCTCAGGAATGCATTATTTGGGGAGACCTAAACTGATCCTAAAGTTTCACAGTATTTCTTTTGTAAAGCAATAGATGAGATATTTATTTAAAGAAATACAGATATTTATATAAATCTGTTTAATTATGTTTAATGAGTAGCTGCCTTGCATTTTTGAGCTGTTAATTTTTGTAAGCTTTTAATATGTTTGTATATAGTAACAGAAATAGCTGACATTGTGTTGGTATCCTCCAAGTTCCACTGATTAAACAATGCCTCTTATCAGAGTCCGGAAGAGTACCTTTTCTGTAGTAACAACTGCCCTCTAGAATGAGGTTCTCCCTCATTCCATACACCCAGCGAATTCAAACAACTTCCATCCTATTGGTTTTTCGAAGTGGCTTCAAGGCCTGGCCTTTTGCCCAGATCTTTGGAGAAGACAACTAATGCTCCTTTCTGTTCTCCTCTGGGTCTGTTTTCTTTGCCATCGTTGTTCTTTAGTCTTGTGCAGTTTTTGCAGTGTTTTGTATTGTTTGTGTAAATTACTCAGAGTCACTGGGAGATGGGCAGCCTATAAAGTTAATTAATACACCATCAAACAATAACATTTACCTCTCTCAGGTCCTTGAAAAGAACTTGATAAGTGGATAAAAATGCCAAATCAGTCTGAATATCTGACTGATAGTGTGATGAATCATGATAATAAATATGCTTTTGCTTTTTTCCAACTGTCCTTTACTATTGTTGCTTGAAAATTACAACTGACTCTCAATATGATAAACCTAAGCCAGGTTTTAATAAATATCAAAGCAAGAGAATCCTACTGGATGCCCTCTTTTGAATGAAATGGACAGAGAAGACATACTTCAAATCTAATGTGACTCTACTGATCTAACAAATAGGGTGTTTACAGAAGCTGCAGCTTTAAAAAAATAACCTGATCTCTGTTAAGAGATAGGAAGCCTGAACCACATTTTCTTCTTCACAATCAGTATTTTCGTACCTGTCCAGAACATCAGCTATATCTTGGCAGCTCTTGCCATCCCAAGCACAATATGGATCCCGGGCCAGGATGCAGCTGAAGCAGGAGATGTATTGTGAACAAGTGGACAGTGGTAACTGCAAGACGCCACTCTGGGCTCCAGCGTATAAACTCCTCTGCAAAAGAAAGATGCTTAGTACCGATTCCACATACTATTCTTGATGCATGAATCTGTCATGTTTTCCTCATGCCTGCCCTAAGGCAGGGTATTGATGTTGCCAAATCACAGATGAATGGCAGCTCAAGGTGCAGCTTTCCAAGGCCTGGCTCAAGACATGGAAGAGTAGAAATGTTAAAACATGGATAGGACTCTTTACCACTGAAACCTTCACTGACACTCACTAGGATAACACAGAGAGGGCTTCCTGATGGAGCTTCTGTCATTCCAGACTCGTTCACAAAAATGTACAAGGGGTTCTCTTTTTCCCCCAATGCTCCAGCCTGTTTTTTTCCCACAAAACATTGTTTAAATGTTTAATGTTCAATTAGTTCAATTAAAGAATCAGAAGCTGTTTTTTTCACCAGCTTGGTTAAGGTAGAACTTGTTTAAGATTTTTAATGAGCTAATTCAATAATCAGATTATGCATGTGAATGGAAATCAACAGCTGCCCAACCATTTTTTTTGTTCCTGGACTAGAACTACAATCTGGAACCACCCTTAATATCCTGACCACTTCTTCCCACCTAGGTAGATAAAGGAATGGAGATGGATAGCCATTATTAGGTGATGGCAAGAGGAAACAGTAAAAGAAAACAAAGTGTGACCCTGTTTCTACAATACAAAGAGTCCAGTTAGTCACTGACTTAGCTCTTTCTTACTGGTGCTTTTGAAAATAGTGGTGCTGTTTGAACTAAAAGTATCTATTTGGTGAATACAAAATACCTGCCAGAAAATCGTCAGTTTTCCATCAGTCCTTGCAGCTGGAGAATTCTAGCATTGCTTTACTATCTAACATGCCCTTCCCATCAGTCATGCAGAAGGCACTAGGTATAATTGGGTTGCTGCAATTTATCACTGTCTGACATATACTATTATGTGCTGCCAGGCCTTGGCAGTGGCACTATAATGGAAAGGCTTGCTTTTTCAGCCACTCTTTCCTCTTCAGATCATGTCCCTGGAGAAGCCAAACCGGACAACTAACTTTTTTGTATATTCCCATGGTACAGCTGGGTGGAATTAATTTATCCAAGTTTTGGTTGGTTTGGTGGTATATTTACCTCCCTTCCGTTAGATCAGGGGTGTCAAACTCAAGTCATCACGGCAGTGTCACATGACATATTGGGACCTCCCCCCCTTTGCTAAACCGGGCAGGGGCATGGCCAGCACATAACACATCCAGCCTACGGGTCAGGAGTTTGTCAGCCCTGTCTTAGATGAAACAGTCAACTGACCCTTTGTTATTTCCATAAGAAACATCCATGAATCTAGCTAAACATGTGGGTGCAAAACTACATGATTGTGTTCATATTACACATAAGGCAAGCACTTTTGGTCTTAGCATATGATACAAAGTCAGCCTCTATGGATATTGTGTCATGTGAACCCACACAATATGCGTTAATGAAATAAATCAAGGTTATTCTTGTGTAGGTGTGCTGCATGAACAAATGTCATGAACATTATCTACCAATAGTTGGTAAAACGGTTCTTACTCTGATCTCTCTAACTACTTTATCCTTCTCTTTCATCGGCAGAATACTTTTCTCTCAGAATAATATTTTGTGTTTCTGCTGAGGAGGATTATGATCCAAAAAAGGTACTCTTTGTTGTCTTGGCTGCAACATCAGAGTTTTCCAGCAGATGGAAGCAATGAAACAGAACACAATGCTGGCATTATCCATGCAGCCATTTATTCCACATTTATTTATTATTTACTCAACATGGATCAAGTCTATCAACTCCCCATCCTAGTATGAAGAAGTGGGTCTCCAATAGCAACCTTCATATCAAAAATCTGGGAACACATATTTTCTCTTTAATAGGAGACTGCAGTGGGGGGGACCAGTCTCCCTCCTTGCATTTTCATTCTAGTAAGTAAAAGGATTGCTAGTTAAATATTGTTTCTCAAAGTGATATGAGCAAAAGACACATGAGCAGTTCAGTTAAAACTTTAAAATATTCTGTTGAAACGAATACCGTAGTAAGAGCGCACCCTGGGTATATCATACTTGGGCTGAAAAACTCCAAACGAGCACTAAATGATAGCAAAGACATAGAGAAAATGATGTTTCTTTGCTGCCATCTTCTTTCCCCTGGATTTTTGCAGCCTAGCTATGTTATGCTTACAAAAGTAATAACTTAAATTTTAACACAGCCTGTCCCATATCCGCCAGATGCGATGTACTCTTCATGCCCATGCTGAATGAAGATGAAGAATAATCCATTTCATGGAGAAAGAACCAGAATGAAGAAGACTATTACACAGATTAAACATTATTCCCTCCTGCAGCTTCTCACCATAAATATTTGGCTATAAATCAATTGTAGCATTTAGAGCAGGGGTGGGAAATCATGGTCCTTTTATGGGTGGCTCAGGAATTCTGGGAGCTGAAGTCCACAAGTCATAAAAGGGCCACAGTTTCCCTCCCCTGATCTGGAATAAACTTGGGATAAAGCTGAAACAGAATCACCACTTTTTTGCCTGATAGGAACAGAGAAATTCAACATGAGAAATGTTAATGTGTTGACTTCCTAACTCAGGGGTGTCAGACTCAAGGATCTGGCCTGCAGGGCTGCCCTGGAAACAGCAAAGGACTGGCCCATGGTGCCTCTGCCAGCGAAAACAGAGCTCGGGAGGCCTGCGGGCAGCCCTCCTAAGCTATTTCTCTGGCAGAGGTTTGCAAGAAGCCATCACAGCCTAAAATGGAGCATGCAAGGGCCGTGGGTTCTCCCAAGCTCCATTTTTGTGGCAGAGGGTTGTAGGAAGCCATCACAACCTAAAATGGAGCATGCAAGGGCCGTGGGTTCTCCCGAGCTCCATTTTTGTGGCAGAGGGTTGCAGGAAGCCATCACAGCCAAAAATGGAGCTTGGGAGCCAGATTTTGCTGGCAGAGTACTCGGGCCACCACAGGAGCCCCCAACATGAGTGACATCGAGCTGGCCACGGCCATCCTGGCCCCCCAAGGTCAAACACAACCCTGATGTGGCCCTCAATGAAATCGAGTTTGACACCTTTGTCCTAACTAATACCCCTGTGTTGACTTCCTTTCCAGCAGTTATTAAAGCATCTAATGAAAATGTCAAATAAAACAACAACAGCCAGGCTTGAAAGATTTAGGGGACATTTGGGACCATGCAAAGTGGGAAGCAAATATCCTCACAAAGCAACTAGAATAGCAAGCTCCAAACAGTTGTCAAAGGACAACCATATGATTCGTCCTTGGATAAGTGGTAGTTACTAATAGAAAGGACAAATAAATAGCTTCAAGGCAATTTTTTTACCTAGGAGTGGAGAACCACCACTAATAAAACCTTCATCCACACCATGTTTCCACCACTATAGTTGTATTTTTATTCCTTTATTCCTTTATTCCTTTATTTTATGGTAGGCAAGAATTGAGGACAGCTTACTTTTGTTTCAAACTACAACAATATATTTTAATGCTAGTGGCAGACAGAAAATAAATCTGGATGCTAGGTAATTGGTTTTTATTTCTCAGTTATATAATGATAACAACATGGGTTTTTTTTACGCTTGAATTACACGAGAGAAACAAAGTGAGTTCAAGGTTACTATGAGTGGACTACTGCTGGAAGGAATTCAGTTAAGAAGCTCCTTTTTAAAATTCAGTACATTTTGCTCTAGGGTCTAATTAGTGGGTTTTGGAATTCATTTAATAATGAAAAGCAAGCTAAACTCACTTTTAAAAAATAAATTCAAAGTGAAATAAAATAAAGCACGTTAGAAAATAATTCTTAAAAATGAAAAGGTAAATATCTCTATCAATTATTTTTTCTTCCAGCCTGTTGTGGACATGGAGACCAGCTAAAGAGAAACTAGGCAAAAATTGGTGATAAATTCAGATTGTCTTGGTTTGATTCTTAAATTTGGATACAACTATTCAAATTAGTGTGCTATTTTTGTAATGCATGTCTTTTCACTGGGAGAAGTGTAATTTAAAGAGCTGTACTTAACGGTATCGGGGGAAGGTCTACAACTGCTTATACCTGTTGCTTGGAAATGACGATGTTCTCTACTGGTTGGGGTTTCTTGAAGGCCTGCATCTCCTCTGTGATATGGATCGTGGAGCCAATGACGACAGCCTTGTGAATCCATCCATTACCTATTCAGAGGTAGTTAATTATTTAAAGGAGCAACAAGAATATCTTGGCACTGAAATTCTAAAAATTGAAGACTTCTGGAGGAAATCAGATTTCAAATGGTCATTTATAGCAACCACTACAAATCAAAGATTTGCCTCGTCCACTCATTCTGACTACTGAGAATTATATTTCTGAATTAAGAGCATTCCAAATACTACCCAGAACTGTGTGTCCATGATGTCACCTATCCCTTTCTAGAACAAAATTCCCATTCCTCTTTATGGGTTAAATCTGTATCTCTTTTTAACCAAGAAGTATTAAGTTTAAGACATAGGGAAAACTTATCTGAGCAGGGGAAGTTGAAAACCAAAAAAAGGGTGAATTCTTTGTTTGCAGGGAAGGGGTGGATGAGCTCCCTCCAGAAACAGAGGGAGGTAGACTATGAAGTGCTATAAGGAATACTGTATTTGTGTGTCAACCATAACTGAATGATACGGTATAGCTTAGTTTTAGGGAAGCCAAGTTCTATGTTATAAAGAATATAGAGGTTTGGAAAATTTCTAAGAAAAAAAGCAAATTATGATTAGTCTTCCTTGCATATAGTTAAGAAAGCAGCTAACAATTGAAAGTCTCTTGAGTTGTTAAGAGTGCACACAAACATACACACATGCATGCATGATGAATTTAACTGCAATTACCTGTTCCCAAAAAGAGGATGTCATACATCTGCCCATCCAGGGCTTGGACTCTGTCTACTGCAACTTGGGTGTAGACCACATTTTTCTTTATTAGCAGAGGGACTCTATCTGTAGGTTTCACCTTTTCATACATCAGTGGATGAAGCTTGATAAAATCCAGCACACCGTTGGGCAGATCCTGGGAGGAGTTGTAGCCTCTTCTGCGAGCACGATTGGTAATGCACTGCAGAGAGTAAACTGCTATAATTGGCCCCACCAGATCAAAAGCTTGATGTTCCTTTCTTTAACTTTGTTCCTCCCAGATATGTTTTAGTCCAGTTCTTGTTATTATCAATTAGAAATGTTGGAAGCATAATCCAAAACAACCAGGGGAATTAAGTTTTCAAAGGTTACATAAAGCGCTAAAGCATACAAATTAAAGTCTTCTGATGGACCTCCACACCGTCAAACTGCAGCAAAGATTTAAATGTATTCCCATATAATATCCCCACCTACCCCTTTTGATCATTTACCTACAGTTTAAAAAAAAGGCATAACTCCTCTGTAAAATATCACAGGGAGTTCCCACATCTACAGTATTTCACCCTGGATCTTTGGATCTCTTATGAAAAGGGAGTACATGTAACTCCTGTATAGTTCATCTGAATAAAGATGAAGATGAGATACAAATGAATATAACTCACTGATCCTGGCCGTGGCTCGGGTACATTCCCAGTGTACTGGAACCACTTGCGGGAGGAATCTTGGTATTCCATGTATGTCCCTTCAAAAGCTGCCCGCAACTCTGAGATGTTGTATCGGCAAACAGCAGACATCTCTATGCTCCTCCTGGAAAATATAGGAATATGGTGGGAAAGCCATTTTTTTTTTAAATAAAGCGATTATAAGATAACAGGTATAAGTATAAACATAGTTATGAATACATGAAATGGATACATATAAGAAAAAAAAGAAACAAATAGGATATGGACGATAGGCACGTTGGTGCGCTTATGCTCACCCCCTACAGACCTCTTAGGAAAGGGGTGAGGTGAATAGTAGGCAGTCTAAGGTTAAAGTTTTGGGGGGTTGGGGAAAAAACCACAGAATCAGGTAGAGTATTCCAGACATTGACCACTCAGTTGCTGAAGTCGTATTTCCTGCAATCAAGTTTGGTGTGGTTTATCTTAAGTTAGTATCTATTGTGTGCTCTTGTATTGTTATGGTTGAAGCTGAAGTATTCATTGACAGGTAGGACATTGCAATATATAATTTTATGTACTATACTTAGATCGGACCGAAGGCGGCATAGTTCTAGGTTGTCTAGGTCTAAAATTTCAAGTCTGGTGGCATAAGGTATTCTGCAACAAGTAGAGGAGTGGAGAACTCTTCTTGTGAAATATTTCTGGACTTTCTCAACTGTATTAATATCAGATACGTAATGCGGGTTCCAGACTGATGAGGATTTCAAGGATCTAACCATCGGTCACAAACCAGGAGAAGGTAAATTTAATTTTTGTGAAGGATTACATTCCCTTAGGACTGACATGCAACCTTTTTGCAATCAAACAATTGGTCGTCTTCATTTTTATATTTGTTCAGCTTCCAAGAAATTGTCATCAGCACGGTAGCAAGATACAAAGATACACTGTGGTTTTGAGGCAACTTGTCTGGGAGGAAGATGTCAGTAATCTGAAAATTTATCAATAGCACCAAACACAATCAGGCAACTGCCAGGGTCTTAAAATGCCAACAAGATTTTGTTACTACACTTTTGACAGCACTAAAACTCCCACAGTGTTTTTGACATAGGTTGCCTTTTCACAATAGGCCAAATCACGGCTTACTTAACAATATTTAATAACCCAACGGACTTTCATACAACATGCTGAACTATATAAATAGTGATTTACAAAGCGCTATCACTAGTTGTTAATCTATCATTAGTTGTTGCTTTGATCATACCCATCTACAATGTTACTATTTTAACATCTTATAACTTATAGCAAGATTCATTTTGCTAACCTGCCAAAAAATAATTCATCACAGGGTCTCTGAAGCTTGCCCATTGGTCTTGGTATGCTACCTTGATCTTAGGAATGTCTGGTTATAGAACACAGATTGTACACCAAGTTCTTTAAGTGTACCATTCTTTGGAGCTGGCTCAGTCTCTTTCACGTAGCTAGTCTTTTCACTTAATAACTGAATCTGATAGCTTCTTGTCATAATCTAGGACATTATAAAGAATCTGAAGTTTTGACATTCCTTATCATGCTCTGAAGAACAAAGCTACCATTTCCTCATATTCATGTTGATCAATTTTTTGCTACCACTTCTTGGGTCAAAAGAATGAAACACACAGAGAAGTGGCAGTGAATCCAGTAGGCGGTGGGTAGAATACAGCCCATTAGTCTCCCCTAAGGCCTAACTCTCATGAAAGGCAAGGGAAGAGGGAAGGTGCAGTAGCAGAGGATGGTGAAACCTTGGAATCTTAACAGGAAGTATCAGGCTCATTTCACCCAGCTATCTCTATCAACTGTAGGTAACTAGTTTCATTCACAAAACCCATAAATATGAACAGGAGTGTGATAACCATCTTTCACTCTTGCTCTCCAGAGGTAGAATTCTGCTTGCTGCCTGAAATTATGGAAGTAGCAAGCAATCATGAAAATTAATTGCCACTGGTACCCCCCAAATTGTCGAGTCCCCTTTAAACATTTTCTAAATTCCTTGGGCCATCTTGATTTTTTAAACAGCAAATTCCACAATTCAACTATACTGATTCATGGGGGTGGGACAACTGAAGGTGCACAAGATTGATATGATTTATTTTTGATGATAAAACGAAGTCTTACACATTTGAAAGGATTACACAAAAATCATCTTGTACATTCCAAATGCTTCTTTGAGATCAATGGCATGGGCTGATTATTAATAAATGCATTTGATATGCAGTCCTTTCACAATGGGGATTTAGCTTCCTGGGTGGCATTTGCTATAAATGCAGACTTCAAAGCTGACAAATATTACAAAAGCACAAAGGTGCTAATTAACTGAGGAGAACTTGTAAAAATTCACAGTATCATTAAGAGAAACATGCAAAAAGCTGGCCTTGGCTTAGTTCAAAAATAAGAAGAAAAAGAAAGATGCAGCTATAGTAGTTATAGCCCATATGGTAAACTGCAATCTTTGTCTCCCAATTGCCACAAAGGGATCTTGCCAAAATATTGGTGTGATTTTCCTTCCAATCTCTATTGCCTTCTGCACATGCAATTAGTATTAATCTATACCACAGCTAGTCACCCAGAAGAATTTCTTTCATAAAACGCCCACAGCAATTCTGGCTGGTTGTTGTACCAATTACAAACCAAAACATTTATAAGGACAGATGACTGTACTGGTAATTACAACCAACTCTATCCACCAACAACTGTTCATGGAATGAGGACTGTGTATAGCTAAAGAATCTGCTTGTCTTGGCCAATATAAAATGCCCAGGCCCTAATAGGGTGACTAGTGCTAGAAGAAGAAGGATCCTGCTGCTGTTTAAGAAAAAAAGGTTCAAGAAGTATCTGAAGGCAAAAGGAGTTTGCTCAAGAGTTCCTGAAAAGATTAGGAATTCAATTGCCAATTTTCCCCCTATCAACATCAGATTATTTTCTCAGTAGTTTAATGAATTTGTGAATAGTAAAATATATACAGCATATACTGTGTCTATAATTCTTTCAAAAGTCGGTTGAGTCTGTATCTGTTGGTTTGGAACTTAGACTTAATTACTTTATACCAGTTTGTGCAAATGTTTCCTAGAACATTCAGGCATATATGATCGACTTCTCTCGCTTGAGAACTTCTTTATATTATTTGCTATATGGTAAAGAATGCCAAGTTCTCCAGCACAACAGGTAGATTAAAATTGACCCAAAAGTCAGAGTCCCATGGCATTTCCTATTTAGTTTCTGTCCTGTTTCCTAAGCATTCTACTTGTCTTTTGGTGGATCACTTCATCCGAAGTATCATTTATGATACATTCCAACACCTCTTTCTTGTACAATTATCTCAGAGGTAACCAATATAGCTCATGTGAGCACCACTGTGCCTTCACATACCTCCTTTGGTGTCTAACAGCTTTCCTCTTCTACTGACTTTAAGACAGAATGTTTTAATTAAAAATGAATATGTCAAAAACTGACATGGTGCAGAGCAAAGCAATTTTTTTCAGCACAAAAGTACACTGGATGGTTAAAAATATAATATAAGTCCAATAAACAAAAACCAGAAGTCTGTAGGCAACTCTTCAAACTAACATTAAAAGGCTTAGGCTTCTGTGAACAACTGATCCTTTCAACAGATATGGAGTGACTGTTGTGGTGTAGGGTTAAAATTGAAATGAGACTGAGGGAAAAGAAAGAAGAAAGGAAGGCTAGGAGGTTATGCAGATATGCAGAAAGATTACATGTAAAACAGATTACAAGGGCCTTATAAATTAGCAACCAACAAAGATGGTTTTAAGAGATTTTCTTCAGATAAAATGCCATGAACCATAACAATAAGTTCATTATTCTGCATCTCCCGTGTTCTCAACATTCCAAATTTTCCCCAATCTTTTAAACTATTTGATCCCAAAATCATACAGAATTCAACATTATAAAAATGCTTGGCTCACCATTGGGCTGATAAGACGAATGTTGCATAGAAAACAGTGCTCGTCCAGTTACCACCATCCAAACTGGCAACATCTTTCAGTACTTCATAGTAAGGGATGTAGCAGACTAGCCTTGCTTTCATAAAGGATGTCCATTTTCTCTGGAGAATCTTCTTGCCACCCAGATCATTCTAGAAAAAAGAGAGCCATGTTAAACAAATCCTTTCCTCAGCTTAAATGTTTCTGACCAAATTATGGAGGTGACCAGAGGTGTCTGTTAGGAATGATAGTCACCTAACAATTGGGTTAGCAATATATAAACCAGGATAGTAAATAGATATTGTATCTTTAAGAGAATGCCGATTGTGATTGGCTGAAGTTTCTGCCAACGGCCATAAGATGGAGCCTGAAACCTGGTTCATTCTTCACTCCACTCCACTGATCTCCACTCCATTCTCCGTTTGTATTTTGTATGAGTTTTTTTGCTGTTGGATTACTCGTCATTCTTCTGATATTGTTGTGAGTTTTTTGCTACTGTCTGCAAACTCCATGTACTAAACTCTGTGTATGATACTGGTAAGAAAAAGGACTTCGTGTTTTGGATTATCAACTGAATATTGCTTTGACTACTGACTGCATTCACCATGTTTGACTTGGACTGCTTTTTGGATTCTGATTAACCATTTACTGGAAGTAAAACCTACATTTCAGTATTCAGTATATCTTCGTGTCACGTGTGTGTTATTCATAATCGCTCTCACTACATTTCCGTGAGCGCACTCATTCTCCTAATGGGGATATTTCTTGACAGTGTCCATAGCCTCTATTTAATTTGCATTGTAGCCTGAACCAACCCTCTAATTGCATTCATTAGTGCAAGTATATATATTTACAACAGACCATTTATTTTACCTTACACACTCGAGCTACTCGAGCTACTCGGGGCACCTGGGCCTTCTCAAATACTGATGTGCTCTCCTCTCCAGCACGTTCAGTGAAGAAATAGTAGATTTTGTCGTCATCTCCCACAGAGCTCCTTGTGCTCTCCCTGACCAACATAGAAGCCACAAACTCTGCATCTGCAAGAGAAGGAGAAAGGTTAGCATGGTCTTTCAAAGAAAAGTGTCTAAGGCTGCTGTGCTTACACAGGGCAGGTCCACAATCATGAGCCTCGAGGTCTTTCAAGGAAGTGAGGCAGGGTTTGTCTCTTCATACCTTGAATTTTCCAGAAGACAGCTGAAGTGGCTGTCTGTCATTTTCTGGGGAATGGAAGTAGGCTATGATTCAGACACAGAAAGGCTAACACACGTAAATGCAAGATTGCTTTTACTATCCAGGAGGGTAAGGAATGAAAGGACCTACCATTCAGCCAGTGCAAGGGGGATTCCTCAGTCCTCAGAACCCGCTGGTGCCAGTTGCGTCGGATATCTGGTAGGCTGCGGAATTCATAGCGTGTTGCTGTATATAAACTGCCATCTAGGAAACAAATGCAACAAAAGCAATAAGGACATGCTGATCCCAATAGATGTGTTCATTACAGTATATGATTGACCTTTTAAAAAAATAAATTCTCTACTTCTTCCAGATCTGTTAGAACCACTGGGGTATGCCAAAGACATGGCAGTTTTAATATGGTTAGACACAGAAGGAGTTTTCAAGAAATAACCCAAGCTTTACTCGCCCATGACACTTCTATAATAAACAAGCAAGAAAATATATGTATACCTTGCCTCCCTCCAAGCAAGTTTGATCGGTTTTCAAATTACTAAGAACATTTAAAAACAGAGGAACAACAGCCAATCCCCCTCTTCCCCAAGAATAAAGATAGAAACTGGGAACAAATTTTAAAAAGCGGTTTCAATCATTCTTGCCAAAGGAGGGAGATGTTTATATGACTCCCTGCCTGAGGTGGGCACCGCATGGATGGCTGGGCTTTATTTTCTCATACCAGAAGAGACTGCAGCCGATACATCAGTGGAGGTTTTCAAGAGACTGGACAGTCATTTGTCCAGAAAGGCATAGGACCTCCTGCTTGAGCAGTGGACTAGAAGATTTCCAAGGTTCCTTCCAACTTTATTATTCTGTTTATGCTTTCCATCCAGAATGAGAAAACTAAGTGCAGGGGACAGAGATACACTAGACCAGGGCTGTCAAACTTGCAGCCCACGGGGTGGATGTGTCACGTGCTGGCCATGCCTATGCCCGGTTTAGCGAAGGGGGAAAAAGTCACGATACAGCACGTGATGATGCAAGTTTGACACCCCCGCAATAGACCGCCCCCCCAAGCAATGATTACTGATGTTGCATTCCTTTGAAGCTTCACACAAACACTCCACACACATTTCAGAGAGGAATTTCTCACATTGCCCATTCTGAATTCAAGTTGTAGCATGGGAAAGGATTGGTGAGAATGGAACTACATACCCACAATGAGGCCTGTATAACCATGAGCAGGATCATAAGGACATTTTTCTTTCCCTTCCTCAAAGTAAGAAGGTAACATGAATTTGTTGATATCCTGCAGAAGATGAACAGAAAACACAAACTATTCTTAAGACACAGAACTCTGCCTTAATGTTCTTGGAGCTTCATTATCCCACTGCGGAAGCAAATTCAGCACTTCATGTTCTGGGAGCAAGGTAGAAGACAGGAAGGGATTCTTGCTAATCAGTTGTATGCTCACTCTCCCAAAAAAGGTGCCCTTTGGAACAAAGACTCCCATTCTTCCACATACTTACTGCCCTTTTACAATACCCCTACTTCCAGTTAATCAGAATCAATAGGATTAGCTCACTATGTTTCTGGTAGGCTATAAAGATCAGCATTTCCCAGAACTGAGATTACTTATCTCTCTGCAGAACATGCGCCATTTGGTGGCAGTTTGGTTAGTGCATATAATTGTAACGGTAAAATGTGGTTTAGCACAGAACTGCAGTACCTGAGGTCCCTGGCCTCATGCACTTCTCCCCCAAAAGGTTGGATATAACTTCACCCAAGTAAATGGTTTGGATTCTGGCAGTATATCAAGGTGATACATCAACACATAATAAATATTGTTTCAAATGTTTATTTATTGGATTTTTATCCTACTAAATCAATGTGGCAAACATACATAATACTCCTTCTTCCTACTATTTCCCCCCAATAACAACCTTGTGCGGTGGGTTAGGCTGAGAAAGGGTCCAAAGCCAACCAGCCAGTTAATGTGACATAACAGAGAAATCATGTCATATACGATCAGAATATAATTAGAATAGAATAGAATAGAATAGAATAGAATAGAATAGAATAGAATAGAACAGAACAGAACAGAATAAACAGAGCTGGAAGGAACCTTGGAGGTCTTCTAGTCCAACCCCCTGTTTAGGCAGGAAAACCCTACAGCATTTCAGAAAAATGGTTATCCAATCTCTTCTTAAAAACTTCCAGTGCTGGAGCATTCACAACTTCTGGAGGCAAATTGTTTCACTGATTTAATTGTTCTAACCGCCAGGAAATTTCACATTAGTTCTAGGTTGCTTCTTTCCTTGATTAGTTTCCACCCATTGCTTCTTGTCCTGCCCTCAGGTGCTTTGGGGAATAGCTTGACTCCATCTTCTTTTTGGCAGCCCCTGAGATACTGGAACACTGCTACCATGTCATCCCTAATCCTTCTTTCCATCAAACTAGACATACCCACTTCTTCTTTCTTGATATGTTTTAGCCTCTAGGCCTCCTGTTGATTATATTTAATTTTGATTAAATGTTAATGAAACAAAAGCTTAAATAAGATCTGGTTCTACCTTTTGAGTATGCCCCCAGCCCCACCCACGCTCACACAAGGATGCCACACAAAGGTTCCTGGCTGTGAAATGGTTGCATGGTTTTGGTTTACCATAATAGGTGAATCCAATGTAATTTCTACTAGTCAATAAATATGTTTTCCTGCTTCCATTAACATTTTTTCACAAGAGGCAGACACTTTCACCCAGTTTTTCCACACATTTATTTATCAAATGTATATCCTGCCACAGTCACACAAATTTAATTTAATTTAATTATGAGATTTATATGCCGCCCTATCTCCCTAAGGACTCAGGGCAGCTTACAATACTAAAAACAAAACAAAACATATAATACAAAAGTTAAAAATAAATTAAACCCAAGAAAATCTCATAATCATAAAAACTAAAACATTTAACACCCATTTAAAAACCCTTCTCCCCCTCATCAGTCTGGGTAGGCCAGTTGAAATAGCCAGGTTTTTAGGCCATGGCGGAAGGATCCGAGGTCCGGGGCCACCTGGAGCTCCAGGGGCAGCTGATTCCAGAGGGTGGGCGCCCCCACAGAGAAGGCCCTATGTCTGGGGGCCGCCAGCCAACACTGCCTAGCTGACAGCACCACCAGGAGGCCCTGCCTGTGGGAATGTACTGGGCATCGGGAAGTCGTTATCGGCAGCAGGGTTTCCTGCAAGTACCCCGGTCCAATGCCATGAAGGGCTTTATAGGTCAGCACCATCACCTTGAATCTCACTCGGAAGGCAACTGGTAACCAGTAACCGGTAACCAGTAACCAGTGCAAAGACACTCAATAGTTCACAATAACAAAATTATAACATCAGAAACAAACAAATTGCAATGACTAAAATTTTCCAGGATAATGTAGCAGATCAGATCCCCAAAGGCCCTCTGGAAAAACTTGTTTTTAGCATTTTCCAGAAGGCAGGTAACTTTGGAAACTGAAACTCCAATGTGAAGATATTCGGGGGGGGGGCAACCCCTAATGTTCCCAAGGTTTGGTCTGACTCTAGTGTGGAGACTCAGTCCTACAGGTAGCCAAGCTGTGAAGTTAAAAACAGTATTTTAAATTGCAACCAGAAAAAAAATAAAGAGCCAGTCCAGAATTTGTAGAACAAGTTTAATATGCACTTAGTGGCAAGTTCCCATGAGCATTTTGCACCAAGCATGAATTCAGGTTGTTTTTTTTAAGGGTAGCCCCATGTTGGGTATCTTGCAGTAGTCTAATCAGGTGGTAAGCCTCATGTCCTAAGTAAGACTCCACCCACTTATCCAGCAGGAGTCATGAACCCAGGAGGATCCTCAAGTGTTGGACCTGCTCCTTTATTCCTCTCTCCTGCCCAAACCCAATATCAAAATTGTTTTTAAAAGAAATGGCAATTGGATCAATTACAAAAATATAATTGGAAATTGAATGATTTCCTATTTCCTACTCCAAGGGTTTAGAATCATCCTGCTGATTTTGAGCAAAAGCACTAATGTTCGCCCTATGAACCAGATGGTTGGCCTCAATTAGCATTAAGCATTAACTAATCAGCATTAGCTACTTGCCCACACTCAGTATATGTGGATTGAAAGTGACCTAGCTCTGATGCAAAGCACCAAATGCCTATACCAGTCTCAACAGATCCAAATCTTATGTTGTGGCAGATTTACTACCTTTATCATGACCTACTGACTTAATATACTATATACCACACTACCAAACGACATTTTTTATCATGACTGATAACAGCATGGAATAATAAACCACTATTTTAAAATAAAACACTGTAAAGCAGAAAAACAGAGTCCAAAGAACCAGGTCACATACGCTGCTCTCACCTCCTTTTCAAAATTTCATGTGTGTGTGTGTGTGGGGGAGGAATAATGAAATATGGGGGTGGGGTGGAAATCATACTAATAATTAATTTACGTTTATGTCCTGGCCATCTCTTAATACTGTTCTGTCATTTTGAGGGATTGTGCCTTTCAACTGCAACTCAGAAATGAAGGACCAGTTCTCAGGTCCAAAAAAGACTATCCCTTTAGTTCTAAACTAAAGTAACAATTTAGAGTACAATAGTTACTAACAGAAACACTTCCAGAAATTTCTGGAAAATAAAAACAGAAAATAAATGAAAACACAAAAATTAAAAGATCTGGAAAAACAAATCCAACAGGCATACAGGAGAAAATATTTGTACTCTGAGACATTTTATTTTATTTTATTTATTAATTCTAGACCTAGAAAACCTAGAACTACGCCACCTTCGGTCTGATCTAAGTATAGTATATAAAATTATACATTGCAATGTCCTTCCGGTCAATGAATACTTCAGCTTCAGCCATAACAATACAAGAGCACACAATAAATACAAACTCAAGGTTAACCGCACCAAACTTGATTGCAGGAAATACGACCAGCAACAGTGGTCAATGTCTGGAATACTCTACCAGACTCTGTGGTTTCTTCCCCAAATCCCAAAAACTTTAACCTTAGACTGTCTACTGTTGACCTCACCCCTTTCCTAAGAGGTCTGTAGGGGGCGTGCATAAGTGCACCAACGTTCCTACCGTCCCTGTCTTATTGTTTGTTTTATTTTTCTTATATGTATTCATTTCATGTATTCACAACTATGTTTATCCTTATACTTATTATCTTGTAAGTGATTGACAAAATAAATAAATAAATAAACAAACAAACATAAGAACTGATGGAAAACAATCTTAGCTTTAAGATTTAGCTTAGCTTCCTTTTCCTTCTCTCCCCACTTCACTTCAACCCCATTCCACTCCACCCTACCTTACCCTACCACAGATAAGCCAACTAAGCAATTGGAGGTGCTTGTCAATCATACCAGGCATTAGGATACTTTATAAAACAATGGCTGGTCTGTATTTTTCCCCAGTGCCACATAATGCAGTGCGATCTGGATGGACTGAGGTTGATTTCTTGAAAGAGGTGAAGAAGAATGATGTGAATTATTCCAAGATTGCCTATGAAGACAGTGCAATGGTCTAAAAGAATAAAAATGCTAGTGGCATGGAAGTTCCCTTTAATTATAGACAGCTTTTTAAAAAAATAATGTATGGAACTGACACAATGCATGAAATTAAATATAACAAGAAAGAAGCATTGTTGTTAGTACAGCAAGAGACAAGAAAGTAAAATAGATGCAAATGGTAATAAAAATAAAAGTTGCAGTTGTTCTGATTCCCCAAGGCTAACAGGTAATCTAACCAAATGATTTATAAAAGCATCATATTTCACACGAATGGAGGAATAAAAGGAATTTAAAAAATTACAATAGATCTCTGTTCAGTAAATTTGGAGGTATGCACTTCAAACCTTAAATGTAATATTCAAACAACAGGAAGAACTTTAATCCTAAATGTAATTACTTGGAGACTGAAGCAGTTATTCTCTCTTTTTTGTTTCTCAAACTCTAACAATAGCTTTTATTTTTCAAATATAATCTTCTGACATCTTTTGACAATTGTGTCAACTATACCTTGTAAGTTATAGGGTCTAAATTTATGTTAAATTATGTTCACTAATAAAAATAAAATACAAACCTGCATACCATCCTACCTTGCAGCACTCAAATCTACCACTTACTGTAGAGGTTTCATAAGGATTATTGCGGAGGGATGATGTTACAAAGACTAGCCCATCCCTCATCCTTGTTGTATTATACTTTAAAACAGATTTTATAGATCGATACCAAAACAGAAGATGGAAAAGGATAAAACTCACCTCAGTTTTAAGGAATTATGATTTTTCTTTCTTTTATTTTTGTGAGACCTACCAAGATCAATTTGACAGTATCTATTAAATCTGCTTCTGAAACTGAGTAGTCAAAAATAGAGGCAGAGAGAGGTGTAAAAAGCTTTATCAATTCTTATCAGTAACCAGGCTTCCGGTTTGTTCACTGTCAGAGTAGAAGCGGAATCCGTGATCGTGCACGGTTTCGCCCTGAGCTCACTTGCTGGAGGGTCCTGACTGGGACCAGAACCATCCTGGAGGGGTGGTGAAGAAAGGGGGAATCACCTGGAGGGTTGAGGGGAGCCACAATCCCCCTCCCTGACAGGAAAAACCCCTTCCAAAGGCAAGCTGCAGCGGTGGTTTAAAATGGCCACCACAAAGACAAAGAGCAGTCTGGGAAACTAAGACTGTGCTGGAACGGAGAAGCAGCAAGTGGAATGTGAACCAGGCACAATGCATGGATTTTAAGGTACCCTGGGATTAAAAAATAAAGAACTATTTTGGAGGAAAGTGTGTGGAAGCAGCGACCAGAAAAAGTGAGAAGGAAATTGGATCTTATAAAATTGGCTTGAATTATTTTATTGAATTAACTTGGAGGAGAAAATTTAAAGGAAATATTTGAACACAACAAAGGCTTGGAAATTAAATTTGATAACTATTGGATTATTGACACTTAAAGGGCATAACTAAATCCTGGAATTGACTATGTGGAAAAGAAAAGAAATAATAGCTAATAATGGAAATTAGCGAACTTAATAAAAGTACTATATTTAACAAAGAAAGTAAAAGTAAAGGAAGGAGTGGATTGTGGACAAGACTCAAGAGTGCCACCTGATGGTACAGGAAAAATTTCAGTGACTCTTTAAAAAGTGCTTGGTCTTTCTAAGAAATTGGACTTTGGAATCTAAAAGAAAGTTAAAGAAACTCCGTTATAATAAAATAAAAACTCTGTAAAGTGACATTGGAATATTACAAAGGGGAAGATACTTGATAATATTCTTATAGAAAGCATTATTGCTATATTAGACATGGAACTTAATGAAATGAATATGGAAATGGGAATTTATAACAAGAATATTATATATTAATTGACGATTAGTGATGCATAAGAAAGGAAGAGATGATGATGAAAAGATAATTATTGTAGAAATTTCACATCAGTTGCTATAATTAATTGACTAGATTAATATCTTTGTAATGTATGACTTATAAGGTGATTGAGAAAATGTAATGTGGAATCTGACATATATATATATATATATATATATATATACATACATACATACATACATACATACATACATACATACATATATATGTAGGCCTTGGTGTATTCGGGTCTTGTCCCGTGTAAGATTGAGAATATCTTGGCAACGTTTCGACGAGATCCCACTCGCCATCTTCAGGCTGGTGTCTTCGGCTTTGTGCTTGTGCCAGCAAAGCTGGCAACAAGCATCTTACCTGGGCTAAAGAAAAACAGACCTGTTTTTCTGATGAGAGCAACTTTTGCATCTCATTTGGAAACCAAGGACCCAGAGTCTGGAGGAAGAATGGAGAGGCACACACTGCAAGATGCTTGAAGTCCAGTGTGAAGTTTCCACAGTCTCTGTTGATTTGGGGAGCCATGTCATCTGCTGGTGTTGGTCCACTGTGCTTCATTAAGTCCAGGGTCAACACAGCTGTCTACCAGGAGATTTTGGAGCACTTCATGCTTCCTTCTGCAGACAAGCTTTATGGGGATGCTGACTTCATTTTCCAGCAGGACTTGGCACTTGGCCACACTGCCAAAAGCACCAAAACCAGGTTCAATGACCATGGGATTACTATGCTTGATTGGTCAGCAAACTCGCCTGACCTGAACCCCATAGAAATCTATGGGGCATTGCCAAGAGAAAGATGAGAGACATGAGACGGAACAATGCAGAAGAGCTGAAGGCCACTATTGAAGCATCCTGGTCTTCCATAACACCTCAGCAGTGCCACAGGCTGATAGCTTCTATGCCACGCCGCATTGAGGCAGTAATTGCTGCAAAAGGGGCCCAAACCAAGTACTGAGTACATATGCATGCTTATACTTTTCAGAGGTCCAATATTGTTCTATGTACAATCCTTGTTTTATTGATTGTATGTAATATTCTAATTTTCTGAGATTATGGATTTGGGGTTTTCATGAGCTATAAACTATAATTATCACAATTATGACAAATCATGGCTTGAACTATCTTGCTTTGCATGTAATGAGTCTATCTCATATATTAGTTTCACCTTTTAAGTTGCATTACTGAAATAAATGAACTTTTGCACAATATTCTAATTTTTCGAGTTTCACCTGTATTATTAACTCTGCTTATACTAAAATGTATGATACATTGATACCACACTGTTAATGTATTGTGTGTGTAGATTGAAATAAAAAACTTGATTAAAAATATTCTTATCAGTAACTTTTCTTGTTCTTTGAAATACAGTATCAAAGGAGATTTGTCTAATCTGGACCCTATCTCTTTGGGGTCTCATAAAACTTTGGATTTAGAAAGCATTCAATTTATTTTCTACATTTGAAAAGTCAAGAGCCATTCCTTTTTAATTTTCATAATAAATCAATCTGTTGTATTGTTTTTAATGAAACTAATTGTTCAGTACATTCTTGGAGTCTTTTGTTTGCAATATTATAGATATTTTGAATCCATATATTGAATACAGAGATCTGTATTAATAACATAGACATTAAAGTTAAATAAGCATTATATATGGCATTAAATAATCCTTAAAAAAGCAAAGCTTGCTATTTTTTCCTTCACACGATGGAATGTGAAATTATATACCATCAACCAATAGTAGAAATTGGTTGTTTCTATTGTTCCAACAATACAAACAAGAAATCTTATCACTAGTGACATCTTATTACATGACCTACTTCAATTGGTACAGTAGTTAGAGAGAAAATATAGAGTATTTTCCCAACTATAGGCAATTGTAATTTGAATGTATCATTTATCTGCAACAGATGCATCAATCTGAAGAACAATGAATCCAACATAACAAGAAGCAGCTGAACAGGCCTTCATCCCCACTTTGCTCTCCATTGCATAAAAGAGCTATTGAACCATTATTTTTACCAACAAAATCTCCTTTATTTAAGTACTAGCAAGTATATATCTAAAATTACAGATGTTGATCCCTGTTGTTCCTCAAAAAATCCAAGAATATATGTGATACAGTTAATAACATTTTGAGATAAATTAGACTGGAATATTATGCTATGTCCAAGGTAAGCTTCAGGGAGATCTGGACCAAAGTCTCCCAGATCCTATCTCAATATTTTTTTCTGGTCTCCAAATAACAGGATGCATTCCAATATTAAAGAAATTAATGTAAACATGAATTTACAGAGACTTTATAAAGGCATATTTATCTTTATTTTCCTGTATTGTTTAGGGAAAATAACTAGTCTTCACCATCTTGGTGACTTTCATGGACAACTGGATGAGAATTATTGCAATTGTAATGTAACACACAGAAAACTCGAGTTTGGCAAAAGATGGTTTTATATGAACAAAATAAAAGAATGTTCCTCAAAATATTAGTCTAAAGTCAACTGGTTCCTGAAAATCAACAAAAAGAGTGCAGGGAAAAATTGGCGTGTTCTGCCTTCATCATGGCAAGCCAAAGAAATAGATTCTCATCCTCCAGATCTTTTCATTCCTTGGCAGGAATTAGCAGTAGAAGAGCCAGGACTGCAGACTGAATTATTATGCCAGATATGTAATTATTATGCCAGTCTATAAACAGAGTATACCTACATCCAATTCTGTAAATTCTGTATCAAAAAGCTGCTGATGGAAATAATGACTGGGAATGTCAGAAACCAGTTATGGTAATAGTTATTTCTTCAAATTTGTTGGAATTAATTATTTAATTATGATCTTAATATCACCCTCACCTCACCGCCGATAAGTAAAATGAAAGCCCAAAGCAGTGGTGAAAACCACCCTCACCCCCACTTTTACTTACGATGTAAGCACAGAGTGGGTGGAAGGCATATGTACCACAGGCATACAGATGTGTTGAATTTAGCCTCTGCAAAAGCTTGATGTGATTGTAACACTCTGTCTGCAAACAGGAAGCAAGAGCATGTTTTCATAAGATTTCTCATACATTTTCTCATTCATTAAAGGTTCAAACAAGCTAGTAGCACACCCAGAAAGAGGCAGAGGCAATGTACTTACCTTGTTGTTTTTGCCTTTTTTCAAGCATTCTGCTTGCTTCTCCTGAGATGCTTCCCAATTTAACTGCAAAGTAACAGAAAATGAGTTCATTATTCTTTCAGCCAGCCCAGCACAGGAAACGGGGTTAATTATGATATTAAAAAGAAAATTCCATGAAGCTCAAGCAAAGCCCATTTAAAGTTCATATTTAGTCTTGTTCAAAGTAAGTGGATTTAACTAAATATAAAGCAGGAAAGAACTAGAGGGTTTTGTAACCCATTTATTTTTAAAGGCCCTTGACTGAAATGAGAGTTTTACCTTTTGCTACATTAAGGGAACAGCCAAGTGAAGGGACAGAAAAAATAGCTTATTATCATTACTAGAGGGAGTGCCTTCAGGAGCTACTTTCTCATATTGAATAAATAGAGAGCAGGGAGGTAAGTATAAAGGCCCCAAATAAGAGTTCAAATATATTATTTCTAGACTAATTATCTGCCATTTTGACCTGACCTGGTCATATGTCATGCTAAGCCGCAATGTACAGTCTGGCTTTCTAAGTGATTGCACTGTTTACAATGCTTTGCCCTGTAATTCATGATGTACTTCAACCATGTAGTTTGAGTGGCTCTTGACAGCCCTTTGAACATAAACATTTCATTCTTGCCTTCCTTTTTTCCTGTATTTAAAACTGTCCACAAAACATTTTCTACTGTTTCAATCTATGTTTGTAATATATATTTTGCCTGCTATAGATTGCTTGGAATTTCCAATAACAGTTAAATAGTATAAAAATAAAACAAAACATATTCAGCTCTTCCCCTACGTTGGTGAATAAACAAGATAGATTAAACCTCAATTTAATATGTGTTGCAGAATCCAGATTACCCTCAATATCTATTTCCTGGTGAAGACAGCCTTTGTGTGACAATATTTTGACAAAACAAAGGCCATGTGTACATACAGAACATTGTATCTCATTTTACTATAATAAAAAAGAAATAATCTATTCTAAAAAGGCCAGGGAAAAGCATTCTCTGTATCTGTTTCCCACATATATTTTTCTCCTATAATCTAAATTTAGAGAGAAAGGAGGGGAATCTGTTCCTAGTTAAAGCAGAATCTGACTTGCACAGGTTTGATTGGCCAATTCTCAATCAGTCATGGATATCTCCCTTATCAAAGCAGATTTCAAGTTTAAATTAAAAGAAAATTTTCAGGCAACAAAGAGCTGTGAAGAAAATCTAAAAAATAAAGTACTCAATCCTTCTGAAGTATGAATTGTGATGTGTATGCATTGTTCTTGAGTCTGTCTGGAGAACACTTGACAAACTAAACAGAGCTTAATCCACAGGTGTACCCTTTCTCCTTGAAATTATCTGTGCACCTTGGTTTAGAGGAGGAAAACTAGAAAACGGGAGGGCAAAAACAGGACTCGCAGAGGCCTCCGGAGGACAAAAGCAGGCATGTTTTGGACCTCCAGAGTGCTTCTGGATGCTGGGAAGGCCGAAAACAGGACACACGGAGGCTTTGGGAGGCCAAAAATGGGCCTGTATTCACTGTATGAGATGCATAGACATTTCCACCCACTTTTTTGGGGGGGAGTGCATCTTATAGTCCAAAACATATGATATATTCCTTAACAATATGCATTTATTAAAGATACCAAACAGCTAAACAGATGCAAATATTATAGATATATCTCTGGCTGTGCTGAAAATACCTTTACAGAATTGGTTTCAGCATAAGAAACATTTTATAGAAAAAAAGGCAAAGATGGCTGGTTAACTCATCAGGATTTGTTAGTACTGAAAAATGCAAAACTTAAAGATGAAATAAAGGAAAACAACTTACCTACAGGGGATTAATTTCCAATGGTTTCCATGCTCACAATTCAGAGACAGATTTAATATGGATAACAGGCTAATTGGTATTGAACTACATAATAATTTGAATTATGTACAAATGATATCTTATTGCTAAAATTTGCTAAGATTTGAAATAGAAGATGACTAAGTTAAAGAGTGCATGGTAAAATGGGCTAAGAACTTTGGTTATAACATACAGATATAGGTCAATGGGAGGAAATGTGGATAAAAAGGACTGAAATTGTGTTCCAACTTAAAAAATAACTTTTATAAAATAATCTGTCATTGATATATGACTCCAAAGACAACATCAAAGATGTCTAAAGGTACTTGTAATCAATGCGGGAAATGTAAAAAATATGAAAGGACATTTTATCATGCATGGCAAACAATTGGTGATTTATGGATTTGCTGATTACAAACAGTTGACTATGGGAAGAAGAAAACTTTAAAGAGGGAGGAGATATAATGAATTTATTTGCAGATGTCATAAAGAAGATTGGAAGCCACTTCTTTAAATCTTTTATTTTTCCTACCTGTATTGCCTTTTCTGCTTATTTATCTTAATTCTGTTATAATTTCACTCTATATAAAATCATGTTTATCTTTTACTTACATGAAAATCTTTAATAATTATTATTTTTTTAAAAGCTACACACACATACACACAACGTGTATTTACCAAGGGAAAAGACAGCAGGCATGGCAATTGAATAAGATAAAGACTTACTTTCTGATAGGAGCCATCAGTGGTATCAGAGATGTTGCTGGAACTTAAGGAGAAGATTGCTCCCCTGGCTCCCACATACAGAATTCCCTTCTCCTCTTCCAGCAAGAGGGTGGTGTAATTCTGGGCACTGCTGCTAAAACGCCTTGCATATTTCAAAGCTAGCGGGGGAAAGAAAAAACTTCTATAAACAAGAACATAGAGACATTTGAGACCTTAAAGTGTTACTAATATCCTGGGTATTATATTGCTGGACTGAAGTAATAAACCAATGAGACATGAATTACTATGGAGCAAGCAAATTAATTCTTACACTGCTATTCAAAATATGCATTACATCTTTCAAATAGATTTTTAAATATGATGTTAACAAATCGAGATTAGTTGCTGGTTTACTTCCAGGCGTGATTCAAGGTGCTAGTTATGACCTAAGCTAAAGGTCAACCTAGCATAGAGCTGGTAATTTGAGTGAACACTTATCTCCCATAGGTCTACCTGTCAGATTCAAGTTGGTGCATCACAGGTTTATTCAATAAAAAAAAAATCAGGATCCAGGAAGCAGAATTTCTCTGTGTTCTGGACAGCCATAATGACCCGATATTTTTCCTGATGCAATTCTGAACAATTATCTTAAGCATTGAATAAAGCCACAAGACATCACAAGCAATTACTGATTTTTTAAAGTACAGGTACTATTGGAGCCATTCCTCCAAATAAGCTTTTCCAAGAACCTCAGATCATTCAGCAAGTATCCAACATCTTAATACAATCAAAAAAAGGTTCTGATGACTCATTTCACATAGACAGTCACCAGACTCAAGAGTTATTGCATCACAACCATTTCGATTCATGTGTTTTTTAAGCAATTTTATTGATTTTGTACATTTCTTTTAATGGTTCCTCGCCATTTTATGTCCGTGTCATTGAAAGGAAAAAACTTTCAAGCCTTCAAGTGAATAAATGTTTTATCACAAAGCTTCAAAGAGATATTGACTGGTTAACCTATTAAATTTTTGCAATAAAAAAAGCTTGTGGTACCGCAGCAATTAATACATTTATTACTCCTTAAGGTTTTGCAGATCACTGCACTGAGTCCTAAGAATAATAGCCTAGCACTTAGTTCCAGCTGCCTGTAACTATTGCTGGCTCGAATCCCACCAGGCTCAAGGTTGACTCAGCCTTCCATCCTCTCGGGTTAGGTAAACTGAGGACCCAAGATTGTTGGGGGCAATAAGCTGACTTTGTAAAAAGGCTGCTTAGTAATAAGCAGGCATATACAATGGAAGGAAGGCTATTGCTGAGTGCATTGGGTTGTATCCCAAAAATTGTAAGCCGCCCTGAGTCTCCGGAGAAGGGCGGGATATAAATATGAATTAAAAAAAAAGAAAGAAAGCAGCATTATAGACACAGACAGCCAAAAAGACACAAATATACTTAAACAAGAGCTGCTGGGGTGGGGTGGGGGAATAGAATGAAAGGAAGGGGAATGTTGGAAAGAGAGGTGAGAGACAAAATAGACCATGTCTGTTAACAATGTGATACTGTAGTTAGGTGTGACACAAACATCCTTGTATGAATGAGCTGGTTAACTGTGTGATTAAAGGCTGCTGTTTAATCTGTAAGAAATGGTGCTAAATTTCCTAATAAATTGTAAGTCAACAGTTTTGTAATCTAAATTGATCTTTTTCATTCCTCTGCTCTATTAGTGATAGCATGTTCAGAGAAGCATTCCTTTTAGTCTTTGAATGTTCCCATTTCTGCATATAATATCCTGAAGGAAGAGTAAGTACATGTTCCCTGATGTGGGAATGTTCTTGGGTTTGATGATAAAACTGCCAGAAGAGATGAAGGAGCTGGCATCTAGATCTGAAACAGGATTTGAGTCCCATGTCTTGGATGTGATCTGTAATGGATTAATAATTGTTCCAGGCTGGGTGAATGTCTGCAAGCAAGTATAAGCTTGTCACTGCATTTTTTTGGTTTGTCTATCAAGCTTCTAAGCTCATATTATAGCAAGCAGGTGTCTGCTAGCCAGCACTGTGTTATCTTGTCTCCATAGTAATGAGATAAGAAAGTTTTGTAATGTTTTGATTCACTGCGCATGTGTACAAAGTTTATACTTCACTTCCTGTAATTTCTGTTCTTAATTTTCTTTTCTTCATTTTCTATATGCCTTGGTGGAGATTAGGTTGCAAGTATGTAGCTCCGTGTAGGTTTTCTTATTTTATAAATAAAAATGTTTTTAGATTACTTTCCAAGTCTAAATTTTATCAGCTTTGACAGCAAAGAAAAACACGGTCTATCACCTCTAATTAGCAGGGATGTTTGAAGAATTTTTACTCCTTGGCAAAAGGTTTTTCAAAGCCTTGACAATGGTCACAGAGAAAGGTTTGACAAAGCCACCTAAAGTCTTTGAAAGGAAAACATCATCATCCAGGATGGGCTGTTGATCAGTTATTTGAGTTATTTCAGCCTCCCCATAAATATGTTGTTTCCTCAATCACTAAAAGTGCAAATTTATACACGTCTATTATACAGTATTGTGCCTGCTGCTAAGAAATTGGTTACACGGTTGCAGCATAAAGAAATCATGCAGGTTTTCATATGCTTCACTGTTTTCTAAAGAAACACTTTACAATGATTAAAAAAAATCTGAACATGTGATTATATATAACAAAGGAATGGAGGTCACTTATTATTTTGCAGCATAATTTACTTCACAGGATTGCTGCGAGGATAATAATAGAGGAGGCTAATATGCGTGCTGCCTTGAACTCCAAGTAGAAAGATAATATATGTAAATTCTAAGCCATAAATTAAGAGAAATTGTGATTTAAAAAATCAGATGCATAAACTTTAAAATGATTCATTTTCACACAAAATCAAATCCCATATGTTTGATATTGATATGTTGCAGAAGTATTGCAGTTTGGCTACCTTTAGTAGTTACTCTATATATCCTTAATCAGGAGTTAATTTTGTTAGAACTTATAGAACTCAATTTTAAGCAGATTCACCCATTATTAACCATGATTTGTTGACTAATCCATGATGGCTAGCTTGAAAATAATACAGGTAGTCTTCAACTTATAACAATTCATTTAGTGACTGCTGGAAGTTACAACGGCACTGAAAAAAGTGAGTTATGAACATTTTTCACACTTATAACCATTGCAGCATCCCCATGGTCAAAATTCAGATAATTGGCAACTGGCTCATATTTATGATGGTTGCAGAGTCCTGGGGTCATGTGATCATCTTTTGTGGCCTTCTGACAAGCAGTCACTGGGGAAGCCAGAATCATTTAACAACCATGTTACTAACTTAACAACTGCAGCAATTCACTTAACAACTGTGGCACAAGAGGTTGTAAAATGGGGCAAAATTCACTTAACAACTGTTTCACTTGGCAACAGAAATTTTGCACTCAATTGGGGTCATAGGTCAAGGATTACCTGAACAAAACTTCAAACCATCTATATTATTGGCTAAGCATGAGACCAATTTGAAAAGTGACATGACTTGGATTATGACATCAATTTAAATAAACACCTCATTTATTTATTCATTACAAAAAGAGTGGGTCTTGCAATAGGATTCATAAAAATCGATAAAAAATAAAACTTCACCTGCTCACAACCTTACAATCCAATAGGAAAAAGGAATATGGTACAAAAAAAACCCACAGGTAAAACCAGTAATTGCTGTAAAGTTATTAGTATGGTCCGATCTAAGTATAGTATATAAAATTATACATTGCAATGTCCTACCTGTCAATAAATACTTCAGCTTCAACCAATACAAGAGCACACAACAGATACAACTCAAGATAAACCGCATCAAACTTGATTGCAGGAAGTACAACTTCAGCAACAGAGTGGTCAATGTCTGGAATACTCTACCTGACTCTGTAGTTTCTTTTTTTTTTTTAATTACATTTATATGCCGCCCTTCTCCGAAGACTCAGGGCGGCTTACAATTTTGGGGATACAACCCAGTGTGCTCAGCAATAGCCTTCATTCCATTGTATATGCCTGCTTATTACTAAGTGGCATTTTTACAAAGTCAGCTAATTGCCCCCAACAATCTTGGGTCCTCAATTTACCTACCCCGAGAGGATGGAAGGCTGAGTCAACCTTGAGCCTGGTGGGATTCGAGCCTATTCGAGTTTCTTCCCTAAACCCCAAAAACTTTAACCTTAGACTGTCTACTATTGACCTCACCCCTTTCCTAAGAGGTCTGTAGGGGGCGTGCTGTTTCTTTTTATTTTTCTTATATGTATCCATTTCATGTATTCATAACTATGTTTATACTTATACCTCTTATACTTATACCTCTTATCTTACAATCGCTTGACTAATAAATAAATAAAATAAATAATTAGTATTTAGACTGTTGCAATTTGTCTGCAAAACTACCACTAGATGATCACTAGATAGAAGCAAAGAGTTTTCCATTTCTCTTGGCTGCTCTCCAGTAATAATCTGGATGTTTGTAGCCTCAATATGGTAGTTCTAATAATATTGTTATCTTTTATTAGATGGAACAGAAACTGTTAAAAATGAGAAGGAGCTGATAACTAATGACAGGCAAAAGCCATGGTTTTTTACCACTTTCTGGAGAGAAGAATATGATTCTCTTACCAAAGCTTTATTTAACATTAAGCTATCAAAACTTGCATTGATACTGATGTTCCCAGTGCAATGATCCCAATTTTACACGTTGCTAATAACTTAAACTGATTGGTCATTTTTAATCTTTCCCACCAAAATAGTGTTGAGGAGAAATTATGTGAAAAGGCTGATTTTTCCACCTGCCAGTCAGTTACCGTAATGAATATTTAATAGGATGAGATTTATTGTGGAGGAGAGAAGTCAATAAAAATAGATTAAATATAGAAAAAAGCAAAAATCTTGAAAAATTCCTCCATATGCCAATATGCCAGAAAATTGTTGACTGCTCTTTTTTAAAATTCCTATTTATATCCTGCCCTTCTCCGGAGACTCAGGGCGGCTTACAATTTTGGGGGGATACAACCCAATGCGCTCAGCAATAGCCTTCATTCCATTGTATATGCCTGCTTATTACTAAGCGGCATTTTTACAAAGTCAGCTTATTGCCCCCAACAATCTTGGGTCCTCAATTTCTATAGCGGCCCCTGACCTCTGGAACCAACTTCCCCTGGAGCTCCGTCTGGCCCCTGACCTCCGCACCTTCCGCCATGACCTGAAGACCTGGTTGTTTAACCAATCCGGGTTGTGATTTTTTGGGATGGGATGATTTTTATGGGATAGTTTTTATAGGATAATTTTATGGGTTAAATTTGTAGTTGTAATGGGGCTTATTTAGTTTAATTTGCTTTTAAATTATTTATTGTTGTTGTTGTTTTATTTGTAAGCCGCCCCGAGTCTTCGGAGATGGGGCGGCATATAAGTCCCATTAATTAATAAATAAATAAATAAATAAATAAATAAATAAATAAATAAATAAATAAATTTACCTACCCCGAGAGGATGGAAGGCTGAGTCAACCTTGAGCCTGGTGGGATTCGAGCCTGCACTAATTGCAGGCAGCTGGAATTAAGTGCTAGGCATTTAACAGCTTGCACCACCAAGGCTCATTTCAAACTCCTCCCAGGCACTGACCTAGAATTAGTTGCTATTAAGAACTTGGAAAGAAGTCCAGAAGCCGTGCTTGATTTAGTCTTTTGTGATTATCTAATTTTAATAGTTAAAACTTTAACCCTCAATATTTTTAGCTGATTCACCAATTGATTTCAATCAGTTCTGTGAATTTTGTTCTCCCATCAGTTGTATCATGTAACCATAGCAACCACTGCCCAAGACAGAGATTAATATTTTTCCTAGTAGAATGATGTCTATCTTTAGTAGATCCTGATTCTTTTAGCATTTCTTTTTTCCTACCTACACTGCTTTTTTTCTAATATGCTCTGTGAATTCACCCAATAATGGCATGCAAACTATGGTTTATGGCTCAACAAAAGCACTTTTTTTGACAGGAAACAGTAAGGTATCTGCATACCATCTGCTTTTATAGAAGAACTGAAAACATATGTTAGAACTACAGGCACAAATTTTGTTTGTCTTATAACTGAACTATTTTGTTCAATTCTGTATGTGTAAAGCTATATTCAGTAATACCTTTCAACAATCATCTTGGCCTCCTCTTCTAAGAAAGGAAAGAAAAATCCCTTGAGAGAAATGAGAAAGAAACAATCATCTTGATTAGGACACAAAAACCTTTGGGAGTCAGCTACCTGCATAATGTGCTATTTATATCATCTAATGTAACCTCCTTCTCAGGCTCTTGTCAGAAAGCAGCTCATACCAGCACTGGCAGTCTAGGAAATAGTTTGAAATCAGAGGGGGTTGGATTAAAAAAAACCAACAATTCTCCAGACTAGCTTCCATCTATGAGCTTTCCAAGTAATTCCAAAAATTCATTTCACAATCACCTTTCATAAATGTAAACAGTGTTTATTGGAAAGGAAGAACTTTTCCATTGCCCAACAATATATAAGTTCTGACACTTATACTGTAACGAGGAACATAAGAAATTATTTGGGGAAGCAAGATATCCCTGCACAAAATATTGGAAGTTAGTTATTGGATGCCATGTATTAGTTCACCAGCATTAATGGTACAGTGTTGGTAGAAATTTTCTAATATCTAGAATATGGAATTCAGACCACTTTGAAATAGTTTCCCTGATATAAAAACTAGAGACATCTAATTCAGAAATTAGGACTGCAGCCAAAATATCCACTGCTGGCAGTAATAGTGGCTAGAGTTCAGGAACATCTGCAAGGTCATAGTTTCCCATCATTAATTTACAGAACAGAACAGAACAACAGAGTGGAAAGAGATCCTGGAATCCAACGACCTGCTCAACCAAAAAAACCCATACCATCTAGATCAGGGGTGTCAAACTGGTGGCCCATGGGCCTCATGCATTACACATAGGCCTTGCCCACCCCAGCTCTGTGAAGGGGAAAAAATGTCACGATACATCATGTGACATCAATGTGATGCGGCGAGTTTGACTTCCATGATCTAGATGCAGCCTTTATAGAAAATAATGTTCTAAGATTCTGCACTCTTTCCAATCTGACGCCTTTCAGATATATTCAATCATAGGTTAGCAATTCCAAGTTGACATGGCCTTTGATCATTTTGCATAGAAATTCTAAAAATTTGTCTAACATATGAGAAAGGCACTAATTTAAGAAAGTGCTCCAAGCAACATACTTCTTATGAGAACACCAGTTCTGCTTATGTGCATGTACTATTATGGCAAATGTAAATGACACATAAATAGAAAAGGCAGTCTTAATGCACCAAATTGCTACGTAATATATTTTTGTACCTTGGTGATGTCACCTGCCTTCCTAGAACAAATACATTTTCTGAACAAAGCTCAAACACTGGAGAGAGACACCTTGTTGTGCTGCAGCCTTAACAAAGAGGGATCAGATCAGTAACAGATGGCAGATACCTGCCTTTGAAATATCATTGCTGAACAACAATGCAGAGCTTTAGGATGAGTCTCAGCAGAGAGAATTGTAGCACTAACATTCCTTTCACCCAAGAGAATGTTAGTCCTAATTGTGAAAGAGAACATGATTCAAGGCCAGCAATTAACCTCATTGGTCTCTTGAGATACCATGAAGAAAGGTGACATTCACATTGGATGGCTTTCTGCTAGACGCCCTTTCCTGGCTGCTTTCTCATTCGTTTCATACCATTCTTCTCAAGGTTGCCAAGCTTACTAAATCTATTGATCATGTTTATCATTCCATTACCAAATGTTCTGCAACATGTTTCATTTGTTTAAAAAAAAACTTGGAGAAATTTGCATGTGTGCATAAAACTGTTTCTTAGAACTCAGGGCCATTTAAGGACTACTGGATATTAATTATAAAATATGCCATTATGAATGTCAGTAACCACAACATAGACAATGCTGGGGAATCAAGATTGAAATTAAGGCTAATACTTTTGCTATTTGCAGGTGTCCCCTCATGACATCTTTATCAGTGGTGCGTTTCAAAAAAGTTTACCACCAGTTCGGTGGGTGTGGTTTGGTGGGTGTGTGTGGGCACACCAAACTTGCACTTTGCGCAGGTGCAGAGGCTTTTCCGACTCACCTCCTGCAACCCTGCACTCTCCCTGTCGCTTCAGCAGCTGTGCCGCGCAAAGCAGCTGTGCTTCAAAAGCAGGGAATAAAGGTCAGTATGGGAGCCCAGGTGGGTGGGTGGGTGGGCCCAACAGTAGAGCGTCAGAGAGAACTGGTTCAGTATGCCAGAACCAGGCCAAATCGGTAGAATACCACCACTGATCTTTATTCTGCCACATCCCTAAAAGACTGCCTTCATCTCATCTTCAGCCATGCGGAATATATCCTTAGATTGTGGTTGGCCATGATGGTGCTGTTTTCTACTTAAACCAATAGCAACCACCAACACTTTCAGAATACATTTAGAATGTATTGCATTTTCATTACCTATGCTGACAGCCCAGTTTTTTGCCTTAAGCTGGAAGGAGGAAGCAGGGAGAGACAGCACAGCTAGCTGACAGCTGCTAGCAATTCCCTGTAGCTGCTGAATAGCTTGATTGAGGAACTGTGGGGTGAAGTGGGTTTGAGCTCAACTGGGCAGCTCCGCTACTTCCCAAACTGGTAGAGACAGAAAGTTAACTTCCTCAAAACCAGCAAGAAAGCCAGCTGCCTCTCTTTACCACACAGCTCCTCGATCCACTCATCACTTACGAAGTTCTGTCTTTTACCTGAACCACCACTTTTCCAGAAATCTATTTACCTGCTTCCCCTGCTTCAATTAAATTCAGAGGGAAGACACAGGTGTTGTTCTTTTAACATACCTAACCAGTCAAGTACATATTCCTGCCAGCAGTTTTGACAAACCAGACTCAAACTGGGTCAAAAACCATATTTTGGGGCAAACAGAACCCCCCATGTTTTATTGGTGTCTCAAGATTTCTTGGAGAAGGAGAATATTACCAAGGTTTCATGACATCATCAGATCCTTTTCTATTGAGCAGGTAGGCAGCAGTAGATGCAGAGTGCGTATTGCATTCAATCAGTGCTTGGGAGGTTGTTATATAGTGCCAGGCCTTGGTAGCGAGTTCTGTAATGGAGATGCTTGTTTTTTCAACTATTACTTTCCTCCAACAATTTTTCTTGAAAGACTCTATATACAAAATATGAGTAACTTGATTCGACATTCTCCCAACACAGCTGACTCAAAGGAATTTAATCTTGCACTACAGCAAATCTATTTTGGGACTACTTTTAACTCCCTTGTGGTTAGTTGATTGGATCAATTGACTCATTTCCAATGCTCCTGACCCAAATATGCACATTTTTGAAACAAGGTCAATATAAGAGAACAGCTCCCATGAGGTTATTTCAGCAAAGCTAGCCAGGAAGCCTCCAAAGCTAGAAAAATCTGCAGTAGATGTATTAACATTTGTCACCTCACTACAATGGCTGAAAAGGATTAACAATAATTTTACGGTACCTTGAGAATGAGGGTTGGTTGGTTTCCAACATTCTTGGAACTGGTGGCACAACTGCAATTTTGAAAACCTGTTGGCCCTCTCAAAAAAGAAAAAGAAAGAAAAACCCAGCTTCTGCAGTCTTCCCAATCACTAAATGACTGCCGCAGGGGGCATAATTCAAGGTACCTATGTAACAGTAAGCAACCTACCATCCCCTTTATCTGTTACAAGTGGGATGGTTGCTTGCTACTAGAGTGCTGGAAATCTTTCAAAAGGAGGGTGTTTCAGTATGAAGGGGGACACCTCTAGCATCTTTTTTCTTTATATTTAAGCAGTGGTGCCTTTTGCCCAGGTTTTCCTTTAAGTGCTCACCTACTGTATGTCTGCATGCACAGCCAGTTTGCTTTCTTTTCAGACACAGATGCAGCCAGGTGGCCTAAAAAGCTGCTTTAATAATTCAAAAAAATACCTATTTGGTGTTTGCTCAGGGGTGGGATTCAACCGGTGTTACTACCGGTTTGGTGATTACATTTTGCGCATGTGCGTGTGTAATACAACTAAAGCTGTGCTACCTGGACAGCTGATAAGTGCTGCACGCGGGTGTGCAGCGTTTGAAAAAGCACTTTTTTTTCTGCTTTTTCAACCTCAGCTGTGCCGTGCAAAGCAGCTGAAGTTGAAAAAGCATGAAATAAAGATCAGGTAAGAGCCCAGGCGGGCAGGTGGGCCAAACAGCAGCAGACACAGAACCGGTTCTGTGTCTGCTGCTCTTCAGAGCTACCGGTTCTATAGAGCCGGGCAGAACTGGTAACATCCTACCCCTGTGTTTGCTTCTAGGCATCATAAATATATATTTCAACAGATGTGTCTTCAACAGGTGTATCTCTTGTGTTTGTAAGTTTAATACTTTTATATATAAGAGACCAGCAAGAGGTGCTACTCTCCTTTTTCCTAAATAGGCCATACTGTACTCTAACCCTTGGGCAAAGTCATGAAGTATTATGGATTCCAATAATCTGACTGGTATCTTCTTGGTGTGCTGGAAAGCCAATACAACAAGGTATTTTCCATTTCTACAGCTGGTAATATGGAACAGATATTATTATTATTATTATTATTATTATTATTATTATTATTATTATTGCTGCCTATTCGCCCATGGCGACACAAGGCGGTTTACAGAATAGAAAACCACATTTAAATAAAAACTAACAAAAAGAATCAAATAAATTAATATAGTACAATATAAGAAAATTACCCGCAACTCCCACCCACCCCACCCCAGCAACAACAGACCACACGAGCCATTTAATGGGCTCCATCCTGCTCTGGGTTTCCCAGGCCCGCTGGCAGAACTAGGTCTTCAGCGCTTTCCGGAACAGTATTAGAGTGGGGGCCGTTCGATGAAGCAAAGGGCCACAAGGATTCCGCTTTGCAAATAAAGCCCCAAGATGCAGCTGCTCTCTATGAAAAATATGTCTTGAATAAACAGTTGGAAGCTGGGTAAAATCCTAGTTTAGCCGAGGACTAAAGTAGCTTTTCTTCTATTTGTATAAAGCAGAAATTATATGCTTTCTTGAAAGAGAGTTTTGCAGACATAAGGGATAAAAACAGTTATTTATATTTTTATAAGCTATCCTATTGCTCACAAAACCCTGACCTGAAAAACAGCTGACCAATCTAAACTGAATTAATTTCCAGTGAAAGTGTATAGGACCAAAGTACAATTTATACACATCATTTGATTACCACGTTTTATTTCATTTTCAGAAACAGCAAGTGGCTTAGCCTCAGGTGATATTAGCTGTCTCAAGCAAAAATTAAACCCAGATGGCATTTCAGCAAGATGAAAAAATAGATAGCAATTAAGCAATGTTGCTAATCAACTTCTCTCTCTATAAATGCCTCACTGCTCTGAACATCCCTCCATCATCTGTGTGATCTGATGTAAACTGAAATACCTTTATATATATGTTTTTAATGTTAGTAAAGCTTCCCTAAAGCTTAATCAACCTTACAGATAGTACCCAATTAGAAAAAGCAGTTTTGCAGAAGAAAATTCAAAATATGTTAATTCAGAGTGCGAGGTGAGAGGGAAGGATATATGCCTGTATGTCCACCACCATTTAAAAGGGGTTTTCTTTTATCATTAATAATAGCAAGGATAACAAAGGAAAATGAAAAAAATAAATAAATTTAATTCTCTATTTTCTGAATAACTAATACGACTGCTTCCACATACAGGAAGTCCTCATTTAGCAACCTCAACTGGGGCTGGCAAATTGGTCAATAAGCAGAGCAGTCACTAAGTCAAACCGTGACAGTGCTTATGAGTTTATTTCAGCTTTTCTTCCCTTTATAGACCTGCAAAGGTCACAAATGCAAGGACTGGTCAATAAAGTTACATTTCCATCACTGTTGTAACTTCTAAGCATCACTAAACAAGGCAGTCTATCTTGCACTGCCTGTATTTACTGTATATACCCCTTTCAGAAACTATTCTTTTCTATAGTTTAGAACACCCACAAAAATAACTATTTCTTAACCTATTACTAACAAACTATTCAATGCACTGATGAACATCTTCCTAGGAAATATTTTACTGCCGTCTTTCTTATGAGTATCTTATGAGTATCTGAAGAAGAGCTCTGTGCAGTTCCTAAGCATGCACACTCTTGGCACAAGCAAGTGGAACAGAAGGAATAGATTGTTTTCTTGTATTTTTGCAAGGATGGCACTGAGCTGCAGCAGACATGACTCAATGTCATTCTGCTAATCTTTTCACTCAGCCTTTTGAAAAAGCAGCATAGGCACACATCCTTTTAAGGCTCAGGGGAACTGGATGGTTTCCTTAATGTAAAGGCAAGCATGCCTCCTATGAAAAGACAAATACAGTATCTCTGCCCTCTGCCTACAGCGAAGGAGGAACATGGCTACAGGGCAAGTTAAAAGCTTCTAGTGTATCGGTTAGCCAGAACAAAGGGATTCATAAATCACCCAGGGCATGCAATGCAGTTGGCAGTGTTAGGTTTTTTTTAGAACAATACCACAACATGAAAGGAATTGAAAAGAGGTTGCTTTCTTCAATAAAACAAAGCAGAGGTGGGGGCCTTCACTGAGCAGAGCTACCTTTTGAGAAAATGTTATAGCCAACGTATTGCTTTATACTTTATAATATTTTGCATCTACAAATTGTCTCAGAAAATATCATGGAATGGGGCACAACTTTACCCTATCCAAAACAAAAATGGAAACCAAAAAAACCCACCCAAGGGCCTTTTCTTACCTGCACTTAACCATGGTGAGCTCTTTTTTCTACCATGTTCCAATGATGCTGCCTTCCCTTCATTCTAAGCTCATGAGAAATAAGCTTAAGTCATCCAAAGATGCACCAGTGTTAAAATTGCATTTCTCCCCCTTATTCAAGAACAGCCATGTGGTGAATAAACTCAGTCTTAATTTATCTCCTGCTA
Source organism: Naja naja (assembly GCA_009733165.1). Lineage (NCBI taxonomy): Eukaryota > Metazoa > Chordata > Lepidosauria > Squamata > Elapidae > Naja > Naja naja. Next base: position 137,379,278 of record CM019151.1, on the reverse strand, counting down.
CTATTTTGGAAGGAATTCAGGTGAATTAAAACACAGGCAGCAAAGGCAGGATAAGGATCAGCCATGAGGAGAGCAGATTTCATGGCAGAACAGTTTTTCCGCCAGTTTGAGGCCAGATGGGGAACATGTCAACGCAGTCATGGGGAAAGGCCTTTGTTCTTTTATTAGAATTCCTAACCAATCCAAACTTAAGTGAGGAGTAATTGCTTTCCTGTTTTAACAGAATTTCTGGAGGTAGCACATTATTTTTTATCTCTACATGCTAGGAATACCATTAATGCTGACTATCTACAACTATCTAGTACATTCCCTGTTATCCTCTACAGGATAACAGTCCAGGGGTTACTCAACTGCCTATACTGGGTTTTTCTTTCTTTCTGGTTTTTATCTTGGGACCTGAAAACTTGCAAACTTATTTTTTATGAGTTGAATTGATAGCAATAGCAATACCGCTTCACAGTGCTTTTACAGCACTCTCTAAGCGGTTTACAGAGTCAATATATTGCCCCCAACAATGTGGGTCCTCATTTTACCCATCTCAGAAGGATGGACGGCTGACTCAACCTTGAGCCTCGTGAGATTTGAACTGCCAAATTGCAGGCAGCCAGCAGTCAGCAGAAGTAGCCTGCAGTACTGCATTCTAACCACTTCACCAGTGTGGCTCATGATCTTGATAGAAACTTTACTGTGGGTTTCAGGGTTTTTTGTCTTGAACCAGTGTCAGCTATTATTGTAGGTTTTTTTTTTTCAGAAAAAAAGGACAGAATAATTAATACATGGCAGATTTATTTCTGGAGATCCTTATATCTATCCTCATAAATGTAATGAAAGTAATTTCTGCCATCACTTCAATTACCCTTAGGAAAATAATCTCTGACAAGTGCCAAAGAAGTAGGAGAATTTTTGACGGAATCTTGATTATAACAAGAACAGTTAAAAAATATCTCTAGAATTAAACTTTGTTTTTTAAAAAACACTGACATACCCAACATAGCAATATCTTACTATAATCATAAGAACTGTGGCTACTAAGCTACAAAAATCCAGACAATTATTAGATACTGAAAATTGTATATTTTTGTTACACTTTAATGATCATCTAGTGATTGGTAAGTCATATGGTATCCCCAAATTAATCACCAAAGATAGGTTCATACAGCATCCTAGCCTAAATTGTGGTTGATTAATTAATAATTCAGTGTGTCGTATGAATAAAGCACCAATGATTAAAAGTTTCTCTATCTGGTCCAATAGGGCAGGAGTTTATTATCACCTTTTATCACAATCCATCAACTCTCTTTTTCGTCTTCTGTTAAACATAATTTCCACATAATGCTTTTCACCATGGAACTATGTTCAACACTTACAGTGTTCAGGCAAACTTTTCCCAGGACTTCCTCGTATTTGTATAGTGTGAGGTAGGGGTGTTTAAGGTTCAGAGGAATCTCTTGTCAAACTGGTTTTACAATCTCTCAGTATGCTCTGAATCACAGCATGGAAAAGAAAATTTCCCTCTGTGGAAGTTTTCACTCTGATCACCTTTACTATGTAGCTTTCCCTTTATACTGGTTGAAAATCTAACTTCTTTTGCATAACTTAGAGCACTCAAGGGTTCATCAATTTGTTCTGTCTAGCCTCTTTCATCTTGACATCTGAATAACCTTACATTGGGGAAGGTCAGAAGATTATGGCACCCTGGTCAGTATAAATGCTGCTGGGTTGAAGAAATATACTACCCAGGAGACACCTGAGTCATATTAGAGTGTTATTCTTCACAGGAGAAGCTCCTTCTACCCATGGCTTGGTCCTGGTCTCTACTTCAATTTAGCAAACCTGCCTTTCTGTTCTAAGCAGGATTAAGAGTATTGTTTTTATTTGAGGTACATTGAATATTTGTTCTGCTTTTCACCCATTGCTAATAGCAGGAAATAGGTACTACTGAACACCAAAGCAATGACACATAGTCTACATTTCAGAGAATTAGATTGTTAAAATCTAATTCTTATTTCAAAGGGACTTTGTAGATTTCTAGAAAAAGATTGTAACCCCAAAAGTTAAACAACTGCTTTATTTGAACTCTATTGTGTATGAATTCCCTTACCAATTCTTCTGCTGTAATTTTATTTTTTAACCAATATATCACAACAGGTTCTCACAACAATTCATGTCAGCAATTATATATACTTAGTAAATCAGTTTATTACAATATAGTGAGAACTGTTCATAGCACAAGTTAAATGCTATACATTATTTGCCAGTCTTACAGGAAAGCTTATTTAATAAATCTACAAACTTAAGCATTCTTCAGCTCAAATGTTTTGTTGCCTCGTGTTAATTTAACAATTGTCAATGCCAAATATATTCCTTTCTTCTAGCAATTTCACTTTTTCCATTCCTAATGTTCTGCAGCTATGAATTATTTTCAATTATAATTGTTCCAGTAATGTATTCCTAACTGTGACTTGAAACTTATTTCATATCAATTCCTTGTTAGTTGTAACCAATTTATTATATTGAGGACATCCAAGATTTCCTTCCCAAAGAGCAACCACAAGAATCACATTTGGATTTGCAATTCAAAATGGAGATTATCTCCAGAAAATTCCCCACATAAGCTTCCACTATCAGCAAAGGGCACTGATAGATGGATTTTCCCTCCTCTGCTACTACAACAGCAATAGTTTGGGAAGACTATTGATGATATAGATGATGCATAAATAAGGATTAAATGAGTCATCTGCATGTCCCTGCAGAATATACCCGAGTGAAACTAGGGCTCACTGTATCATTTTTGTTTTACCCATAACCTACTTCATGCAAATGTCACTGCAAGTTAGAACATATCAAATCTTTCTTTATATAAGCTGAGAGATGGAAGTTAAAGCAAAACCTATAGTCTTCAATTGAATATAGGCAACATTAGTCCAAACTCAGCTAGCAATTATCAGGGATAAATTTAGCTACTATAGGGAGCTTATGGAGAACAAATCTGCCTATTCCAAAATAAAGCATAAGAAATTCATCTAGATTAATTGATTATTTCTTTCTTGTGGATTTGCCCTAGAGTCCTAGACTATATCTGCAGTGTTGAAATGTTTCCTGGATTTGTACTATCTTTAGCCAAAGTTATTGTCCCATAATTAATCAAGTATTACTTTTGGGATGCTCTTTAATGGAAAATTGGTGAGATAACTTTCACCGAAAATGTTTGGAAAATTTGGATTAGAAACAATAATGCAAGATGGTAGATAAAACTTCTATAAAGAAAATGGGTTGTAAGTGGGTAACACATTATTTCAACAACAAATTTGGCTCTACATCTAGTCACTTCCATAAGAAAAAAGAAATCAAGAAAAAAGTTAGAATGATCAACTCAGTGCTATTCCCTTTTAAAATGCATGCATGCAAATGATGGATTTTATGTAACAGCAAGAGGAAAATCAACTCCTTTTAGCTATAGCACTGGAGAAGCTGTTTCAGATGCCTTGGACAACTAGGAGAACCAACTGTTTGATATTAGAGGATTCAAAACAAAGTGCTTACTGGCAACAAAGATCATGAAATAAAAGCTGCAAAATTTTGGATATATATTATGGGGGATGATGCATCTATGGAAAAGATAATAATGCTGGCCAAGATCACCAGAAGGAGAAGAAGCCAACGGCTATAAAGTAGGCAAATGGGGGGTGGGGTGGGGAAATACCTGTACGCCACATAAATACTCTGATAAGAAACAGGACAATTTGGATAACTTTTCTCTACAGAGTCACCAGGAACTGGCTATAACCAAAAAGAACATAACAACAAAAGTCTGCAGCTTTAATGGATTACATTTACTGATAATTCTAAAAAGCGAACAGCAAGAATTGTATGCAATGATACATTTTTAAAATCTTGGATAAAAGCAAAATGTCATAATTCCCATAGTCATTGGTTTAAACTGTAGGAAGTCAGCTTCATCAAAGGGTCTAAAAATAATAAAAGAAGCAGAGCATTCCAAAAGCTTCTTCAAATCTATCAGTTAATACCTGGATTTTATCATAGTAGCTTTATTAGCCTTTAAGTTTTAAAGGCAGTCCTTCAGGTTTGAAGAAGACAGGCTGTTGTGCAGTTCATCTGGACACAGAACCTGGAAGCACAGAATCCAGCATAAGGGAGGAACTGAAAATCCATTGCAGTAGATGTGGGTGTTATTTTGTAACACCACTCACTATTTTTTAAGTTTTGGGAGGTACTTATTTTCAAAGACGGGAGGTTTTTTAGCACAGGTTTCGCCAACAGGTTCTGCCAGCAGTTTCAGCTTGTAACTCCCTTGACTGGATATCATAATGGTATAAGGCTTCTTTCATAGTTCTTTGTAATGCTTGGGTGGTGGACCTTAAGGTCTGTTCCCAGACTCCAGTACACTGTACAGCAGCTGGTGAGGCATATGGCAGTCATCCACCCATTCTGGCTCTGATAATTAGGGACTCAATGCTGGTGGACTCTCTACAACCCAAGACCTCCAGGCTGGAGACATAGTCTTGCCAATGAATGCCAATCATGGAGTGGACAGCACACATGTGAAATTTCTCCAGATGTTTTATTTGTACAGAGTCCAGGACTCATCCATATAGGAAAGAAGGAATAACCACAGCTTTTTTGACTTTGTGCCATGACAGATGTGTTGAATGAACACTCTAGTATGCAGCTGCCCCAAAATATAAGCAACAGCCAAAGGCTCAGCAGCTGTTTCTTACTTGATTGCCAGCAAAGATGCAAATTTTTACATTTCAATAACCACACTGAAGAGATTTAAAACAGCTCACTAATCATACAAATAAGCTGAATGCAGAGAAACACAATCCAAGTACCACTAATCAAATCACTATGTCAGGAACCAATATTGTGTTAACAACTATTTTCCTGTTTCAAGAAGCACTAACTAGGCCTTTTACTACAAAGAAAAAAACAGTTATTAATTTCAGTCACTCTTAAGATGATATAGTGAATTGTTTTCCCAACCTTTATAAAGACAACATTTGTGGGCTACACTGGATCAATGAATTTTCCTAATATTCGAGAGAACAATGATTCTTTAATTTATCCTGCCTAACAAATTCCTTCTGGTTAGTAATGATTGTGACCATCCTAAATCCAGTGGTAATTAGCCAAGCTTTGAAACAACATCTTAAAAAATCCCCAGCTGCTTTGTGTTTAGTGGCCTTCCTAGGATTCTCCATTATCAACATATTATCACAGGAATCAACAGCTGTTTACCCAGCTAAGCTACAAAATAGTTTTTAACCTTATCATTTCATATATTTTCTCGCAATCTTCTCATCACTTTATCTCTGCTACAATTTGACAGAAATTTCATATGTTTTGTCTCTGCAGAATGCCTCCTATTTGAATTTAACATCAAAAATGATCTTATTTGGGTCTTAAGAAAATGTTGGCTTTTTTTTAAATGTGAAAGTGTTGGAAATATAGAACTGAGAAATAAAACCCCATACATCCCAACTTCCACATTGGCTGAGGGATTGCGATAGTTTCAGTCTAACTAATATGCAGGTATACAAGGTGGAGAAAGCTGCCAACTCCCAATGTAATGTTCACCACCGTGGTCTTAACTGCACATATTCAGCACACATTTTGAATGCTATAGTATTACTCCAGTATGAACAGCCATTCCAAAATCTAGGCAAGCAACATAATTTAATGACCTGGACTTAGACCATCCATTGTCACTTATTATAGAGGATTATGGCTGAGTGGATGTCTTATTTCTTCACACTTTAAAAGAATTTCAGTGTTGTAGATGAAAAAACCCTAGGGTAAGAAACTGACTCTGAAACTGAAGAACAGGTTATTTTTGATGTTCAAAATCTTTCAAACTTCATCCAAAAGAGAAGCTGTAGCACAAACTGCTTGCCAGGAAGAATTTTATCTTAGCCTTGTATACTTGAACGAGAGCAGCTATAAACATGTTAACATGTTTTATTGCTATCATTTCAGTCTCTTCCTTCAGGTCAGCTACATTAAACTTTGAAGGACACGACATTTTAAAACTTCCTTCTTCTTATAATAAACACTAAACAGAAGTTTCAACATAGTTCTTGAACAGTACCAATATTACAAATGAAATTCTGATATTTGGGCAATGTATGGCATTAAATAAATTCAGTGGTAAATCACAATAATACATTCAATAATATATTCTCCATGCACACAATACTTTTAGCCAAAATGTGTTTTGCTTGTTAGTGGCTTAAAGTGATGGTAAATCTATAGTGAACTATGGTTTGCAGTTCAGTGTGTTGCATGAACCCAGCAGCAGACTTTATGAACTAAACCATGATCGCATAAACCATGTGTAAATCCTAAAATAGACAACATGTGGACTCTGTACACCTGCCACCAGAATCCTGAGACCACCATGGCAAAATTTAGCAACAAAATAGCACAATTTTTGGTCTGTTTTTTGAATCTCAGGCAGGAGTGGTTTGTTTCCAGGAAGCTTATTGCTCCCATCCCTATTCTTAAACCCACTCCAGAAAGACATCAAATTTGGTCTAAACCTTTTGTGCTAAAACTGTACCCTCACCATATGGCCCTTGTTGGCCTCTAGAACAGTTTCTCAACCTTAGCAACTTTAAGATGTATGGACTCCAACTTCTAAAATTCCCCAACCAGCACTTTTGGGGTTCTATTTGTTTTTTGCCAGTTTGGGTATTTCATTAAAAGTAATTCATCTGTTTAAAGCATTCTACCTAAACTACTCTTTTATCATAAATCCTATTGGAAGACAGTCCTTCTGTTTGAGTGTGCTTCTGAAAACAAGGACAACACCAAGTCTGTTATTGGAATGCACAGTATTGATGAAATAATGCATTGCAATATTTTGCTTGTGTCTTGATGGATACCTGTGCCAAAAAATCCTCTGAAATGTATTTCAAAATCTGCAACTTATTAAACAAGCCTTTGCTACTTTGGGGAGCAATGACACAATTTTTGCTTCTCCCAAGCATCCAGTTATGATGTAATGGTCCAGATAAAGGAAAAGACTGGGAACTAATATGCCAGATGACTTTAACAGAGCGAGAAGCAGCAGGAAATCTACATGAGTTACCAATGGGTGCTTCAAGGAACTTGATTCCATAAGCAACACGGTTCCAACTCCTAATACTCTTATCAGTATCACTACTATTTATAATGCCTTATTGCAATTTTGAACTCAGACTGTGTCCCTGCATGGTCTCTCCTGTAATAGGCATTCTGGGCAGTTGCTTTGTACTTCCTTACTTTCATCTTGCCTAATTCTTTTGCTTTCTCTGTTGTTCTTTCAAGGTAGTACTACAAAGAGTGACCATCTTGTATTTACCTCCCCCACAAAAGTTCAAAACCTGATAAGCATTGCCATAGATAAATATGTTAAGGAAAAAATAGCATGGCCGATAGTCAAGAGCACAAACGATTTCAGTGTAGATGCATATATTAGAGGAACATTACCTCTACAAGAATGAATTCTATGCCACTGCAGCATGACTGAAGCATGTTGAACACCTGTGAGTCAGAAGCATATTTCATACCAATCTGAAAATACATAATATATATCCTGACTGCTTAATGTTTACAGGATTATTACATGGAGATTATGCCAAACATTTTGTTGAATCTCAAGCCATTTGATATATTTGCAGTAACTTTTGAATCTAGTGGAACACCTTGATACAAAAATTGTCAAACATCACGAATATGAGCCGTCATTTCCTTATGAGCAATATCCACTGAGAAAGTTGAGAACAGCAACAATTCGGAGGAAGAAAAGGGACAGAACTTCTGCCTTATTCAGTATGGCAATTATAGATGAATGAGATGCTGTTTTAGGAAATAGTCTGTTATTTATTCAGAGCAGCTCCTTAGAGAGCAATTCAATTCTAACTAAAACACCATTAGAAAACCTAAGATTCCACTAGCAAAACTGGCCAACGACCACTACTTTTCTCAATCTTCAGTTATCCTTTAGTTTCAGCAGCAGATCACTTGGCCCTTGTCATATGCAGTATTTATTGTCACTGAGGAACTAGGTTTCAAAACCATTTCAAATGTGTATAACCATATAAGCTGTAACATTTATTTTTCAGTACTTGTGTGCTATATTGAGAGACTCTATATGGCTCATAAAATAAAAATATGTTGTAAACATAAAAAAAACCTGAAATCATAAAAGAGATAAAATGTTTACCTAAAGTGTAATAAAATGTAACTACTAGAGACAGTGGAGTCATAATCATGACTCATGACATAATCATGACATCATCATATTATGAAAAGGAATAGTTTCACCAACTCTCAGAGGTAGTATGCAAGGATTCCATGGTTAAAAGCACTCAATCTCACTCGGTAGTATAGTAGAACATGAAGGGATACACTCTTCTATGCAACTCCTGATATACGTAATTCGAAAAAGCAGCCACAGCCATTTCAATTTCATATTCAAGACCAGGCACTGGATTGAAAGGGATCCATATAATCCAGTTTCCATAAATAACCCCTTTAGCATGTTCTCAATCATTTTTCCTACAAAGGAAAGAGTGATACTGGATGTAAGTTGTTCAGATTTCAGTGGAACAACTTGCCTTCAGAAGTTGTGGGTGCTCCAACATTGGAGGTTTTTAAGAAGAAATTGAACAACCATTTGTCTGAAATGGTATAGGGTTTCCTGCTTGAGTAAGTGGTTGGACTAGAAGACCATCATTTTCTTTTTCAAGATGGTGGGCACAATCTTTTAAAGAACAATTTACACACACACACATTAAATTTATCACTGCTTCATCTCCACAATTAGAAATTGGAATGTTTGTATTTACTATCAAGATAATACTTTCCATAAATTCACTGGAATCTTCTGGATATGATCTGATATACCATACTTAGTGGACATAGTGGACATCTGGCAGATAGTACAGGATAATAAAAACAAGGACAAACAGGCTGAAAAACAGCTTCTATCCCAGGGCGATAGCTCTATTGAATTCTACTGTACAGTGCAATATTAATGCAATATCAGGGGTTTCAATTCAATTGTTAGAATGTGAAGGATGTGTGTTTTGTTTCTTTTCATAGTCATAATGTACACTGAAGATGGTATTTAATTTTGTTGTACGAGATGCAATGACAATAAAGTAAACTTATAAATAAAGTAAACTTAAGCTTATATGATTGCATGATAAAAACCTTTTTCACTACCTTAGCATATGTCAAAAAAATTTCAAAAAGCCCACATTTTTCCTATCTTCTCAGCAAATTCATTGTTCCCCATTTGCTGTGTCTTTAACGCTAGAATGAAAAATGCTTCCTTGGCACCTATTTGATAATATAAGTCTGCATGCCAGCTCCATCTTGGAAGTTGAATGCACAGACAAAAACGATTGCAATTAATTGCCCATACTGAAAATCCTGCATTCAGCAGCTTCAGCAAAACAAGCACCAAATGGTAGTATAATTTTCATTGGTGTCATACATTCCTTGAAGGAATTATCTATAATGAGATAGAGTTCAAAGGACCATAAAGCCCAGGACCTGCACATGAGGTTGTGCCTGGCCCACCCTCTGTGATGCTTTACCCAGAGTAGCAGATCCTTCTGAACCTTCAAGAATGCAGGCAGCTCAGGATTAAAGGACGTAGACAGAGAGCTGCGTGACATTTTGGCTGCAAGGAAGGGCTTCCCAAGAGCAAGTCCTTGAGCCTGCACACCTCTTCTGGCTGAATAGCCTTGATGGCAATGAATGAAGTCTTGGGGGGCACAGTCTTCATTTCAAAGCAAATCTTGGATGAAATTATGGTTGCGTTCACACATGACATGCAGCTTAGATCAACATGAATCCTTTGCTCCTATAGCAAATGGCTGTGGCTTAATTTTATTGCCTGAATAATACAATACAATGAGACTGTAACTACAATATGCTAGATCATCAATTACTCAAACCCATTTTAGCCTGGTTGAACAATAACAATAGCATTTAGACTTATATACACCTTCGTAGTGCTTTACAGCCCTCTCTAAATGGGTTACAGAGTCTAAGCACATTGCCCCCAACAATCTGTGTCCTCATTTTACTGACTTCAGAAGGATGGATGGCTGAGTCAACCTTGAGCTGGTAAGAATCAAACTCTTGGCAGTGAGAATGCAGATTTAGCCTGCAAAATTGTGTTCTAACCACTATGCAATCATGGCTCTTGGGAAACCCAGCCAGTATATCAGTATATGTTGTAACAGAAATGGTGGAAGAAAGCAATCTTGTGGTTGAAGCATGCACTTAACATTTTGGGGGTATAGTGGGATATGCCAGTAATCCAAAATGAAGCCATGTCCACCATTTTTTTCTGAATATCTTTTAAGGGAGAGATTGGCTGCTTGGTTTTAAAACTATTAAGTTTTTTCTAAGGCTAGTACTATATATAGCATTTTTTCCTGTGCTTCTTGCCTCAAACTCTTAGAAACTCTTTCTGATCTTTCACTAGTTACCCAGAAATGTTTCAGCGAATGTAGAATTCATTTGTAGATCCATGAAGCTCTGAGGCTACTTATTCTGTATTGCAGCACTCTGATTTTTCACTGTTTGAACCTAGTCTTCTTTGGGTTTTTGAACAAGCATTTATGAACAAGGCCAGTAGCTTATACTGCTGTTAAACTTGTGTCCTGGCTTGGTTGCTGATCTCTGAAGTAGCTATTGGTTTAGTCTGTGCTCTTGTCCTTTGGACTCATTGCTTTTTGCTTGTGACCTGATCTATGGACTGTTGATTGGCCTCATTTTGCTATTTGTTCCCTTAAACAGGAAAGAACAGAAATTATTCACAGTTAGCATTACTAAATAATTCTGTGGTTGGAATTGACAAATGCAGTCTTCTAAGCCAGGTAACTACCCAGAAACTGCCTACATGAAACATAGCTGTGGGCAAAACAGCTCATGCAAACCAAATAGAATTCTTCCCCCTTTCCCTTGCCATCATGAAGGAACTTCTGATCATGCATTTCTAATACATGCACATTCCCAGGAAAGTGGAGCCTGGGGATTTGTGCCAAGATGCTGATATAATCAGACATGCATGTTGAAGCAAAAGATAGCAATGCTGACAGCTTCAACCTGGCATGTAATCATCAGTGGCAGCTCTCACACAGCTCTTAAAGTAGGATTTCCTCTCCCTTTCTGTTCCATAGTAAAATAAGGAACAATTAACAAACATAACCGGGGCCTCTCAAAAGGGAATCTTTCTTTTGCTATAAGCTCTCTGTAAGATAATCCACGAATGGTTAAACAAGCCAGTATCCATGGTTTATTTAGGAAAGAGTTTCCCAATCTGGTATCCTTTGGTTGGGCAGAAGTGAGGTCCTTGACAATAAATCACCTGCTTTCGACTGCATAGATTGGAGCCTATTCAAAGTATGATTAATTATTTCAAGATGGAACAATACATTTCAGTGAAGGTAATAAAGCTGATAGTTTCAATACTTTGGTTTTTCCTACAGTCCAGTTTACAGCACTATTAAGTATAATAGATGAAAGGAATCAGCACACTGCCAGTATTATATCATTCATTCACATCATAGTGCACTATCTCCATATTAATATTAATGGCTTATCTAACTTATGCAAATCACCAGTGTACAACAGTCCCTCATTGTTTCCAGCCTCACAAAACCAATTATGGTATCTCTGGTATTATCTCAGAAATCCATTAAGTTACAGTATCACAGAATTGTGAATGTTCTGGAATCCACAGTAGAAAATCACAATTCTACCACCAAAGAATCAAGTGAGGACTCCATAATTGGCATCAGAAATCAGAAACTACACAGCTAGTGCAATACTGGATGCAACTATTATCACTTTAGCATTAAAATCATAAACAAAGCAAATACCTTTAAATAGCTCTATTAGCTCTAGTCTATCAGTAAAATTCAAGAAACTATGGAATAAAATGCTTATCAATTCATTTATTGTATTCACTCTATACATGGATCTGATTGGTAAATAGAAATAAGAGTTAACTTGGTTAACTTCCTATAATCAAAACCAATTATCTTTAGAGGAGGCAAGATTTGGATCTTGGAAGAAGTAAATTTTTGACAATTCTTTCAAAAGATTTGAAGATTTCAAAACAGTCATATTGTATGTTTCAAGGTGTTAGAATGTCTATCACAAAAATGTTCGGAACATGGTTTACAGAGATTGCCCTGTAAAATTTGTTTCACATTAGAATGTATTTACTGTAGAATAATCTGAACTAAAGGGTCCCCAGACTATCAATACTCCTGCCCAACTTCAAGAAAGTAGGCTATGAAAAGAACATAGAGGTCAATAATTCAAGTACAGTGAATTCCATAAACTTCATAATTTATAGCAAGCAATCACTTTTTTCTTTCTTGTTTTAAATACACTCACCAAACAGGCTATTACAACGTGTCTACAAAATTGAATATTTTAGCCTTGAAAATGTCACACAAAATGCGCAAGATAGAGAATCCAGAAATTTGCTTAAACAAAACATGGAGTAGGTATGCATTTTAAATATTCACAAACACACACACACACATACCACACACATACTCTACACATTATTCTTCTCTTGCATCCAAATTAGCATGTCATATTAATTCCAGAAATACGGAGGTTTCCTTTACCGTTATAGACAATTGTTATACGGGGGGTGGCATCCAAATCCGCGGAAGACAACCTGGAAGGATATCCCATTACTGTGGCCACAGAGAGACCCATCAGATAAAACAGCACATTCTCTTTCATTTTCCTGGTCAACCAAGGCTGCTGCTTACAGGGCAAGACAGCCCTTTTCTACAAGTTTGCCTTCGATTGTTGGAAAAGTTTCCTGTTGATTCTACATGTGGCATCACAGGTTGCTAAGAAAATCCTGAAATTAAAAAAAAAAGCTTTTTTTAAAAATGCAATACTCCAGCACTAATATAATTGTCTAACCTACACCATTTTTCAAGTCAGACATCTGCTGTGAATTTAACCCGCACATTTTGAAAGATGAACTTCATTCAGCCTAGATCTGTGGAGCTGCACGGCAAATTGAATATGTCCTTCAAGTTCTCCCCAAAATGGAAAGATACAAAATACAGTCTTTGCATGACTTATCCTTGGCTTCCATATGACTGTAAACAGTGACCATATTTTCATGGAAAAAATAAAGGACAAACCTGAAAAGGGGGCAAATCTGAAAGTGTTTCATAAGGATCAGAAAATTGTTTAGGTTTATAATTTTCCTTTACAAAGGAAAATTCAAGGGCAAAACCAAAAATAGATAGACAGACAGACAGATAGATCTAAAGGAAATGAAGGACTGTCCTTTATAATTAAGGACATATGGTCACTGTTCCTGTAGATCAAGCAACTTCTACATCCCTGTTGAACTGTTCCTCATCCCTGCCTCATCTTACATCCTGTATCAGTTTTGTCCCACATTTCCGCCCATCATTTCAGGCAATCATTCTTGTGTTGTCAACCACTCTGTCACGTGTGGAAAACTCACTTGCTGCTCTGAAAAGCCACTGACATCATAGCTCTAGCAAGGCATTTTAAAAACTATTTTACTTTCCTAGATCTGAAAATTGCCCTCATTAAATCCCAGTGCCACAAACAAATAGATCAAATGCATTGGGTCCTTTGGGGGTCAGCTCTTGAATGTTACAGAAATCGTTGTTCAATTGCAGTGACATTATAATAGTTTCAGTTAGGAAATATAGCTGAATTATTAAATAACCAATATTATATAAATTAAAAAATTTAGAGGAAAAACAAGCTAGTTGTAAACAACTCTTTTAAGTATTTTATGCATGGCAAAAATGCCTAAACACAAACATGGAAATTGCTTAGGCAAAAATACTGAGAAGATACATTTGAATTTTTGAATGTTTATGCTTTATATCATTTGTCCTTTAATACAAACCCACAAAAGTAGTAATTGCTTATTTAATTTCAGATTTATTTCTAGAAAAGGAATACAATTCTGATGTAGCTCTGCATTTTAATTAGTTGCCATTAAAACTTGGTATTTTTCGTATCAAAATTGATTTAAGAAATACATTTTTAATGACCTTCTAAGACAAGTTGCCGTTATTGCTTCCATATTGCACTGAGAAAAAGATTGAAAACATTTTGGAAGTAATTATCAGGTATTAAAAAACACTGGAAACTATCAGTGAACTCTGAAGTCTTTGTTTCTTTAGTTATTCATTCAGTTTTTATAAGAGGTTAAAATAATCTCTAGTAAAAGCTTTACTTGTATCTCAAACCATTTTTAAATTGGTGCCTTTACCTAAAGCAGGGGTGTCAAACTCAGGGGTGCTTAAATATGGCCCATGGGGCCAGACTGGAAATAGCGAAGGTCCGAACTGCGGTGCCTCTGCTAGCTAAAACAGGCCGTGGGGCGTTGGGCAGCCTCTATTACTTCTTTCTATAACATTTCATGTAGTCTCCACGTGAATGAATTTTCTTTTATAAATCAATATATTTTCTTTTATATGCCAAACTCACAGGATTACAATCTAAAACTTCTGATAGTATTTCTAATTTAAAAACCTTACTATCCATGTTCTTTGAAATAGAGATAATTTCTATTCTTGACAAGGAGCTTATGTCTTTCTGAAAAATAGGTGCATACTCTAGAATATCATTTTGCTCTTTCCATATATTAACCAGTCCTACATTGTCAATCCAAACAAAAGCAAAAAACAAAACCTTTTGGTAAACTACCGTGAGTTATTTTAATGCTTTTCTCAGAAGTTCTATCCAATTATGCAGAGATTGTGTAATTCCAATTCCCTATCAAAGACCAATTTTTATAAGAAAAACATATTAATCTTTCCATACATCATTTACAGAACAGTATATCATTCTCATTTGTGGCATGAATTTCAAAGTCTTCCAAAGCCTTAGCCCAATGCAAATTAACTTCCACTCTAGCACATCTATCATGCTCATCAGTCAATACAAGTTCTATTTTTAGTTGGGGATTAATATACAAAACAACTCTATTTGTTTTCTTTTGTTCCTGCTGAAAAAAATTCTTCACCCAAATTTTCATAAACCAAATATTTTATGTCCTTTCTTCTAATAAATTCTTTAAGCAAGTTGTTTTGTGTTTTAGTGTTTTTCAAATAATCTTTTTTCTCTTTTGAGGAGCATTTTCTCAATTTATATTCCACGTTAAGCATCTGTAATCCATAATCAAGCCAAACATTTAGAAAAAATCAATACCTGTAGAAGTGTAGATCTAATTCAGTACCATTCCTTTCAGTTTCCTGTTGGATCTGTTGAATTTGTTATGTAGTTTCCTCTGACACCTCCATTTGAAATTTCTCTTCTCTTCCTTGAATTTTTCTAGAAATTATCTCCTCTTCTGAACAGAATTTAGCCAAAATCTCTGCTGTATAAAAATAAAAGTTACCTTTTTCCATTTGTCCCATCAAAATGGGCTCTATCTTTCATTTTAAAAAAATACAATTTTTATTATTTTTGATCAGTAAAATTTTGATAGGAATTTCTTTAAACATGTTTCTTTATATCAGGTTATTGATCTTCAGTTTTGCATTAAAATCCTGCTGCAAAACTTTATCCATTTGTCTTCTTATTGATAAAGTGCACCCCTTGCTTAGAACATTTCTTATTCTTAGAAATCTTCAATTCTTTTCTATAAACTTTATCAATTGCTGCCTCAGTATTTACAACTTCCCAATTCCCCCATGCCCAAAATGCCAAGACTCTAATATTTTCATCAGAAACCTCAAACAAAAGCCCTTCTCTCTCAATTTCAACAGAGCCAGGTTATCTAATTCTTTTTCCAATTTTTTTGTTTTTTGTAACTTCTATCTTACTCTCCAAAATCTCCACTTTGTCCTTAATTTCTTTTACATCTCTAGACATTCATTTTACAGGGTTTTCCATCTTCTTAACATTCTCTTTCATCTCTTCTTTCATCATTAAAATTATTTCAGTCATTCTTTTTTCCACAGATACCAGTATCAATTTAGTTATCAATGGTTCAGCTAATGTAGTAGAAAGTTGTTTAATTTTTTTCTGAAGAAAATATGGTATAATTCTTCACTTCTAACACAATCCTCCCCCACCCAATTTTGCCACTTTTTGAGTTCTTGCCATTATATTATAATCCAAATGAAAAAATGCTGCAAACAGAGGAAAAGGAAAAAGCAAGCTTTCCCCACTTTTTTCCTCTTTTGTCTTCCTGTACTTTTAATACTTTAGTCTCTAATGCCACTCTGTAATTAATCAACATATAATCCACATCTCTATAGTTACAGTCAACAATACAGTAGGTTCATGTTATGCTTATCTTTATTTTTATTTTGACCAACTGCCTGCAATTTTTAATAATAATCAGAACACACTCACACTCACACTCACATTAAAGCCCAGGTTATTTATCTAATTTAATTCCAATTTATTCAAAAGCAACCTTTCAGAATAACTGTCCCCTTTATCTGTTTTAAACTGTCTTACATCATCTCCTTGCTAAGCTTAAGAAATTCTTACGTCTTTAAAATCCTTTTTTCCTATTGCTTTGTGATACAGAAAAAACCCTCCTTATCCTACCACAAATAAAATATCTCTTTAACTCTTTAGATCCACAATGAGTAATAAAAGAGGTTCAGCTTTATATTTGTATAGGCTATATTGTGGCTATGAGCTTAGATGGAATCTTTGACTCCCAGCTGCTCAACTCATGAGTCAATTACAAAAAACTTCAGGTTCTGTAGTTTACTTACAAGCAGCAGCTATCTGAGTGCAAATAGGCAAGCTCACAATCAGAAAGTTTTTGCAACCTAACATTAATCCTCTGGTCACCATTCTCCACTGCAATATTATCCCCACTCCTTCAAAAATATTTACAGTAATTCACAATGAATCTCAGTGGAAGCTGATCAAAAATATTTCCTGAAATGGAATGTGTGGATGACCTTGGGGAACAAGGGGAAGAGATGCTGCCTAAGAAACAATCAGACAACAGTCAGACAAGAGAGACAGAAGCTCCCAGTGGCTTAAGAATCAGAGAAAGAAACTTAGGAAGCACCCGCTCTAATGGATTATGCAGTTAAAAGTGGCAGCAGGAAGTTAGCACTTTTAGATTTGCAAGATTTTGTAAATGTAGCCTTACAATAAAGTAGAATTAGATCAAATTGTGTTTTTGGTCTGGTTTACCTGGGAGGGCCGATACTTCCCTTCTAATCCCCTATCTTCTGATTCTACTAATTTTCTCCACATAATTGTTAGGAGCAAAGGAAATTTGGGGATTCACTTTCAACACCCAAGGAAAGAGAACTAAATTTAGACACTAAGATTTTCCTCCCTTAAATTTTGGCAATTCTTTGATACATAGATTATTGGAAAAGTTCTACACAAATGTTTCTCAATCTTGGCTACTTCAAGATGTGTGCATTTCATAGCATACTGGCTGGGGCATTCTGGGATATTGTCCACACATCTTAAAGTACTCAAGGTTGACTACACTATAAAAGGATTCCAGCATGCAAAGCAGATACATCAGAATCTTGTCAAATGAACAGAAGCACCTGACAATATTATCATATCCACAAGAAAAATACTGACTGTACAAAGGTGTATACTATAAGTAGTTTCTTAGCAGACTGCCTCAGGGTACTACTCCTCTTAATAAGAGAACTACAATGCAGGAGGATACAGAGAGAAGTGTGATGCATTGTTACCAGTGTTACCATGTTATTATTATATGCACTAGTTGTAGATGTTTGCTTCTTGTAGATACACCTCCACACCTTATGTCATGTACTGTATTTGTGTGATGCTGTGAATTAAAAAAATAGAATATACAATATAAGTCTCCCTCAAAAAAGCTATAGAAAAAAAACTTTGTTCTGAAAGAATATAATATACACAATGTGGAAAACCATACAATGAAGGTTTGTGTGAAATAAGCAGATATGGTTCTCAAAAACATGAAGAAATTCCTCAACAAGGTAATTTACCAAACAATGATATAATGTATATAAAGTAACATTTACTCACACCTGAGGAGTTCCAAAAAGGACAGAATTAGTCATACAGTGCCTCCTACGGGTTAGTGTAATCAGACAATATGCACATTGTGTTAAAAAAAAAGGGAGGGGGGAATGCTGTCTTTTCCAAGACAGTGGTAGTGGAAGTAATCGAAAGCTCTATACTATGGCATAGACATAATAAAACATGTTATCTCTCTGCTCTGAGTGCTTAAAGGAAAGTGGACTGTATTATACTACTCTGATAGCTCCCAAAACAAGAGAACTAAATGAAGCACTGGCACTTGAATGGAAAGGCACCAGGAGATGATAGAAGACTGCCTTTCTGGAATTATAAGTCAGTGGGAACTGTAACATTTTAGAGATCAGACAGAAGGAGATACAGTGCATGATACTCACACTGCCTCAATTTATTCTGCAATGTGGACCTAATACCTGGACAGATAGATATGCAGATGTAAGTGTGTGTGGAGTGCTTTTAGCTGTGAAGTGGAAAATAAAAAGTGTCTGGTTCTATATGTCCTGAGTTTCTGGTTAAATAAGCACAAGACATAACACTGGAATCATAGAAAGACCCTATTTGGCCTTCCATGTGGCAGACCTAGAAATACTTTCTTTAAAAGGTATGACTGTTTGCAAAATGCTAAAATTTCATCAAAAAGACATTGCTAGGCCAAGCAAGCAAACTTAAGTGGCAAAGAGACTTTTTTCTTCAATATTAAAGCACAACTCGATCAGGGCAAAACAATAGATGCAATCTACATAGACTTCTGTAAAGCCTTTGATTCAGTGGTACACGACAAACTACTCCTAAAACTAAAATCTTATGGTATCTCTGGACACCTGCATAACTGGATAGAAGCATTCCTGTCAAACAGGCAACCAATGGTTGTTTAATCAACCCGGGCTGTGACCCTGGGGTGGGGTGGTTTTTAGAGTTTTAATGCTGGGATTTTAGTATTAATTCGGCTTGATTTGTTTAATCTGGTTTTATTTAATTTATTGTTGTGTAGTTTTTTACTTTGTAAGCCGCCCCGAGTCCTTCGGGAGAGGGGGCGGCATATAAGTCGAATAAATAAATAAATAAATAAACAAATGGTCAAAATTGGGAGCGTCCTATCAAATTCTGTACCTGTCAACAGTGGTGTCCCCCAAGGCAGTGTTCTAGGACCAACTCTCTTCATACTCTACATAAGTGACCTCTGTGATCACATTAAGAGCAACTGTGTTCTCTTCGCTGATGATGTAAAGCTATTCAACACCACAGACAATACTGCTACCCTTCAAAAAGACCTCGACAATGTATCAGAAAGGTCAAACAAATGGCAACTTCAAATCTCAACAAATAAATGCTCTGTCTTACATATTGGCAAAAAAAAAATCAGAAAATAAAATACAGGCTAAATAGTCAAGATCTTGCTGATGATCCAAACTCTGTCCAGGATCTTGGAGTACTCATCTCTAATGATCTAAGTGCTAGAGCCCACTGTATCTACATAGCCAAAAAAGCATTAAGAGTTGTTAACCTAATCTTACGTAGCTTTTTCTCTGGTAATATTACACTACTAACTAGAGCATACAAAACATTTGCTAGACCAATTCTCGAATACAGCTCATCAGTCTGGAACCCACATTACGTATATGATATTAACACAGTTGAGAAAGTCCAGAAATATTTCACAAGAAGAATTCTCCACTCCTCTACTCATTGTAGAATACCTTATGCCACCAGATTTGAAATTCTAGACCTAGAAAACCTAGAAATACGCCGTCTTCAGTCCGATCTAAGTATAGTATATAAAATCATACATTGCAATGTCCTACCTGTCAATGAATACTTCAGCTTCAACCAATACAAGAGCACACAATAGATACAAACTCATGGTTAACCGCACCAAACTTGATTGCAGGAAATACGACTTCGGCAACAGAGTGGTCAATGTCTGGAATACGCTACCTGACTCTGTGGTTTCTTCCCCAAACCCCAAAAACTTTAACCTTAGACTGTCTACTATTGACCTCACCCCTTTCCTAAGAGGTCTGTAGGGGGCGTGCATAAGCGCACCAACGTGCCTACCGTCCCTGTTCTATTGTTTCTTTTTATTTTTCTTCTATGTATCCATTCCATGTATTCATAACTATGTTCATACTTATACCTATTATCTTGTAAGCGACTAACAAATCAAATAAATAAAATAAATAAATAAATTCTAATTAACAAGCTAAAAGCTGAGAAGTTATCCACAGCTTAAAAGCTAGAAAACTTTGCTGAAGCTTTTGATTACATAATGGTGTGATATAGCAGTCATGAACAAACTTATTTGTGTTACATATACCACTAGAGAATTCTAGATAAAAATTTGCTAAAGCTTCACTCTCTTTCTATGTTTTCCAGAAACCAAAGGCAAAAGACCCCAACCTCCACTGCCTTTAAATAAGAAGCAGGTTGTACTAGACTAAAACTTCTATTTGGGTGCCTTCCAGATGTGTTGCCAAGACAACTTTCAGAATTCCTGGCTAGCATGACCAAAGGAATTCTGGACACTGTAAAGCCAATGCATCTGAAAGGTAACAGACTAATTATCATTTAGCTGAAGTTCTTGTCATGAGAATATAACTATTACAATATGGTGATCCCTAAACTAACTTGTGAAAAGTGATAAATTAGTTGATATGCAAAGGAATTAGATAGAGTGATCTATGGAAATCCTAACACTAATGATTTAGAAGTTATGTAATTCAAGTCTGGATTCATGCAATTTAATTTGTATACAGAATCAAGTAAGACTCTTATCTAATGGCATAGATGGCACAATAAATAAAGGGGGAAGAGTATGAAAAAAGCTTACTTTTGAGCTTGGCTCTCTAAAGCAACACAAGACAACCTGCAATCCAAGGCTTGACTCGCAGACTACTATATTTTTTCAGACAATTTCAGTATTTGAGCCTAAGATAAATGAACTATGGAAAATAACACAAGCTACAGTATAATAAAAATGATTGCAGACACCAATGAACAATTAAAAGCCTGGCAAAAGGAAAGAGTAGGAGTCAAATGCAATTACTGAGGAGTAGATTCCACAGCCTGGGAGTAATCTAGGATAAGACCTTTTCCTGTAGATATAAAAGATATATAAGTTTCTGACAGTGGGGCAGAAAACCTTAGAATCAAAGGATTAATAGATATACAAAAGGCTAGGCCCTAAACAGGCGGGTTGGTCATGCTTGCTGTAAACCATTAAACCCTTTAGCAGTCTATAACATTTTAAACTGTGCCTAGTAAGTAATAAGCAACTAATTTTCAACACTGCTATTCCCAAATCTTGCATCAGCTAGCAGCCTATCTTGCTAGCTCTTGACATTTTAAAAGCATCAACAAGGTATATGATCAAGAATGGAATGTATTTCAAAGCTAACAAGGAACAATAGAAGCTGGCACAGTACCTGGATTTAACCTTAATCCTCCAGTGACAGCTAAGGATAATTATCCCTGACTGTAAACCTGCTCTTTTAAGGGTAGTACAATCCCTACCTAAAAAGTCTAAACCTCCATTCTAAAGTCCAGTTTTTTGTTGATCATCAGTAGCTTTACCTGATTTTAATTAACTTTTGTTTTTCCTCTTCTAGCCCTTCAACATTATCTGAACTTTACAAATCTTTACTAATTACTGCCTTGGAGTTAGATGGTATGATGCAGAAGACTGGACATCATCAGCATATTGATGGCACCCTCTTAAAAACTTCAAATGATTTCCAATAGTACCTTCATTTAGATATTCAACAGCATGGGGACAAAATGGAACCTAGTTCATTATCAAATAGCAATCTCTCAATACCACTTTCTGGAGATAGCTCTACAGAAGATTGTAACTACTGCAAAACATTAATTGTATCGGACGATTTAAAAGGATAGCATAGTTGATAGCACCAAATGTTATCAAAACCTGTTAATCCCAAAAGTTTATAGTGTATGGGAAAACAAGAAACAGATCAGAAACAAAAGATAAAGTGGTAAGGTATCAGTTGGTTGATTTATCCACCACTGGCATGCAGCCCTAGCAGATTACTCAGTGGGTAATCTGCTAGGCCTTCATGCCAGTGATGATCTTGATAGAAGAAAAAGTTTTCCTGTCTTGATCAAAATAGACAGATGACAGTTGCTACTCCAAAGTGGACCATGATAAAGGAGATGGATGAAGGTTGGAAGAAGGGTGAAGGTTTTATTATTTGTTTTGATATTTAGTTCTTTACATCAATTTATAGGACTTTAAAAAATGACTGTGTCCAGAAAGTCACTATAGCACTGTTGGCCTAAGCAACAGAATCAAGCAAGGACCATCTCATAAATAATTGCAATATAAAGCAAAGTATCATCAACTTTTGGTTTCCTATCAACCAAGAATGAGTTCCTTGCTGTGGCCAAATGAGGCCAACAGCTTTGTACTTGAGAAGAGTAACCTCTGGAGAAGAAGCCCAGTTATGTTTTTTGATTGTTCAGATGGGTAGAAATAGGCTATAAGCATTATGTAGAACCAAGGCAGGGGACTAGAGTTCCTCCAGATGTTGTCAGAGTATAACTTCTGGCATCCATCATTATTAGTCATGCTAATAATGGGGCTGCTTGGAACTGACGTTCAATGATATTCTACTGTTGAAAATACAGATTGTTAAAGAAATAGGTTTATATACTGTGCTAAACCATAACATATTTTGGTTTTTTTAGCTGGTGTACAGCTACTGTACTCTGTAGGTTTTGCCTGCAAACACAATTCAGGGAACCTGCTGGTAGAAGCAGCTAACCTATTGCATAATAATAGAAAGGGAAAGGATTTTGAGACTGAGAAGTTGAATCAATTCTTTGCTTTTGTTTTCACTGCAGGAAAAAAAAAGATAAGACTCTGTTCCCTAAATAGACATTTTTAGAAATAGAATCTGAGCTGCTGAGTGAAAGAATGGTGTCAAGAGAAGGAATTCCATTTAAAGCTAATTGACAAACTGAAAACAAACAAGCCGCCCATTCCCGATGCTGCCCATCAAAAATTCTTAAAACTGCTCAGATGTGAAATTGTTTTGATGATGTACCTCATTTAAAAAGACATCAGCAAACAAAGTAGCCATGGAATAAGAGACGGTTCATCTTCTGAATCAATAATTTATGAAGACTAGGACGCCAAGAACAAGAATAAATTGAAAATTCTCATAATGGAGAATGTAAATAGTGTCCCTCCCTTTTATGAAGCCAGTGTTTTTTACTGGTTCACAAGTGTTATGGAATTAGATGTGAGCAGGGAGATTGTAAAATTTGCTAATGACAACAAAGAACTCTAAAAGCATATTTCCATACAGAAGAATAAATTACTGTTAAAATTAAAAATTTATATAACCAATTATTGTCATGCTGCAGAAGGCAAAAATGCTAATTATAGATTCATTGAGGGGCTGGTGCTGATATTGTCAGACAGGAATCTTGGAATTAAAGAAAAAAATCAACTCAATGTGTAGTTGCTTTAGAAAGCTAAAGTTCCACATTGAGGGTAATTAAGAATGAAATCCAAAATAAACCCTCCCATATCATAATGCCTGTGTATCTATTTACAACATAATCACTCTTGGACTATAGCAACTTGAGAGAGAATGCTGAAAAAATATGGCATAAGAGAACAACCAAAATGATTGACAGACTACAGAAATTCTGCAAAGTCTTGGGATTTCTTAGTTTTTTTAAAAAAAGCAAGTTAAGGGATCATGAGGAAAATGTGTAAATGATAATTAAATTATATATGATGTGGGGAAAATAATTAAAACAAAGGACATTCCTGTCCCCCTCCCCAATATTTCAATACTGGACAGACTTTTTAATGAAACTAATAAATGAATTGAGATTCAGGATGCAGCCTCAACTTTCACGTAACAGGTAGTGCATGTTGTGATTCATGGATCTCATATATGAGTCATTTTCAGTTGTGCTTTCAGATAAATCTTTCAGGGTTTGTTTTTTGTTTTTTGCATTTCTTTCAAACCTCCCTTTCCCTCTCTCCCTTCCTTTTCCACAGAATCTACTATTGCTGTTCCTTTACCTCACTTCTGTCAAACCATTTATATCAAAAAATACTCCTCTGGATTGGAATACTCCCTATCTTCGATTTGTGCTATGTGCCTCCCCCCACTGACCACGAAGATCTGTGACTCTGAGGGGAGATGAAGAGAGAGAGAGGTCTGGTTAGAAGGCTAGAAAGAGGTTTGGGAAGTGCCTCTTCTCACCTATCAGAGGCAAAGCAGGCTTTCTTTCATATTCAGTCTCAGGGCAGGACGCAGCAGCTCTTCTTTAGCTTTCATTCTCTATTGGTGCTATTTACTTGTGCTGGAGAAGGGACTTTCTGTTGAAGGGTTACAAGTATTCTTCTCTAACAAAATGACAAACACTGTTCATTATTTTCTTCCATCAGCTCTCCACCTCCACCTAAACTGTCTTCTACTCCTACAGTATTTGAATAGACTCCTGTCTCAGAGAAAGCATTCCAAAAACTAGGCAGGGCTCTTCTTACACTACCTTTCTTGGCTGATCCCTTTCCTGCCTGCCACCTACACTTTTATCTGTTTCTCTGTCTTGTTTTATCTGACTGGGGAATTGTTCTTTAACTGCTGACAATTTTTAAGACTCTTGAAGTATAATTTTCTTTGTCCTTTGTTGAAGCAACGCCCTCTGAAACCTTCTTGGTGTTCAAATTATTGATTTGCATTTGCTTCCTTTTTATAACCGGATCCATACCAATTAGGGTTTCAAGCAGGTACAGTAGCTCAAGAAAGCACAATCTTGAGTTCTGAATGATGGTGGTTAAAATCTCAGTGCTTTACTTCTACCCTGCTCTTTCACAATTATTCACAATGAAAGTACCGTATCTCTGATATACTTCACCACCAATTACTGCTGTTTGGATAGTGGTTCTTGAGCATTACTGTCATAGTTGGCTCACCACACAACCCCACTCACAACCAGACAGCAACAACAGGAGTGGGGAGGGAAGGCATTGGAATGCAGCAAGAGGTATCCAGGAGGGCAAAGGAATGTAAGTGTGTTGATTTGAAGCTTGAGACAAATCCAGCACCCCAAGGTGGGAAATCAGCTGGGAAAGTCCAAGGCGAAAAGACCGTTCCCAAAACAAAGCAAATATACTGATTGGCTAGACAAATGGGCAGTAAGAGGACCGGGGGTGGGGGTGGGAGGGCGGAAGGAAAGTTTTCCCATGCTGTTTGCATGCAAAACCATTAGAATTGTCTTTTCTCATTCTGTACCCATATGGAATTTTCAGTAAAGTTATACTCTTGGTAAAAAGATGTCCCAGGAGTTTGCTGGTTTAGCCTGTAAGATGGTTGACATTTACTGACAATGCACTTGGTGGTTAAAGTCTTATAATGCCAGGAATTTCCTATTACAGGGAGTTCCCTTGGGGATTAATTATGGGTTATATTTATTCTCTTCCCTTTAGTGCCATCATTCCTGATCAGTCCTTCGATATAATTGTTATGCTGAAAATATCAGATTTTCTGATTCTTAAGGGAAATACATGGTCAACAGTATCAAAATATCTTATTAATACTTGAATGTCCTCCATTGCCTTCAAGCTGAGTATGGATAAGATGAAGATGGCTGTGTTAGTCTGATTGTTCTTCCTGCTCTTCATGGTGTTCCACCCCATTTGTCTCCATGTTTTTAGATTCACTCAGGTTTTTCTTGAAGGCTCAATGTTTTTAACAATGATTGATTAGCTCTGCATCTGTTTATTGATGTTATCAAGTATCTTCCATTTTCATTTCATTGGAATTCGTAACTTTATAATCTAAAAGTTTCTGGTGGGGGAGATGGTTGCTTTATTGGTTAATGCCAGTTGCACTATTGCAACGATACTCTTGTGGCAGTTTTTTCTACTTCCTAGTTTCATCTGCTCATCTTTCTTCAGTGCTGCTTGGATTGTTCTGGATCTTCCAAGTCATTTTCTTGTTTTATTATACTATACAGTTGTTCGCCAGCTTCCTATTTGACCCAGAACCTAGTTGAAACCAGTAGTGTTTATATTTTGAGCCCCGCCACCATCACACAAACACAGACACACACAAGTTTCTATTGCCCTTATTTCTCCCTCCTGTTCGTTCTTTACATTACTCTAAGCAGAGTGTATGTAATTACAGTACTTATTGCTGAGAAAGAGAAAGTAGATTGTTCTATCTCAATCCTGCTTAAGGGCTTCTCAGGGGGAAGAGGTGACTCATTGGGAAAACAGAATGCTGGACAGAGGGGCCTTCAGTTTGATCAAAGTTTTTCCTTATAAAATATGTTCATGGTGATATCATACCTGAAACAAATATACCTGACTAATATTTCTCAGATAAACTGTAAAAGCTGCCAGAATTATCATCTGAAATTATAATTTGAAAAGTTAAACAGGAAGCTGCTGAAGGGGAAAGGAGAGATTTATAGGAATAGCCTCTCCAGACTCACAGGTTGCTCCACTGCAGGTTAATTAACACACAATACTTTGGACTAAATTTGGCTTCAGAAAAGAAAGGAAGCTGCAGGTGGCAGCTTTGAAAGAAAGTCATTTCTTAGATTTAGCTTTTTTTTTCCCTTTGGAATACAAAGCCAAATCTCTCCTGGAGATTCTTGCAACTTATTACTACTGGTTGCAAACTATGCAAATTTAGTCATGAATTATGTAACATTCAACAGATTCTAGAATGTTTCATAACAAAGAAATAACAGATGTCTCTATTTGACAACTCAAGTATTTTTAATCAGATAAAGATAATATTTTCTGAATTTATTTCAATTTTATCAGCTTTGAAATGCTCTCCCATATGGTAGTTATATGGTAGTTAAACAATTACCTCTTCTCATTCATGAAAATTAGGTTTGCCTCTTAGGTTATCATTAATCAACAGAATATTCTTTTATAATTCATACTAATCCGGCTTAAAGATATGAACATTTCTGTTTTCTTAAAAGCTGAAGGGATCTTTGGTTTAAGTCACAGATTATGCCATTCTACAGCTAAACTAAATCTGCATTATGCAGTGCAGCAAGAGACTCCCAATCTTTAATTCCAAATTGCTCATCATATGAGTTTCTAGCAAAACCTCCCGTTAGTATTACTTAAATGATGCAAATCTGCAAACAGTTTTATTTTTGAGTTAATCTATCCACAGGATGAAATAAATCACATGTACAAAGTATACATACTATTCTTTATATGAACTAGGATAGTGATCAAATAGAATCTTGGCCTATATTGACCCAACATAAGCACATTGTGTGTGTAAAGATTTCCTCCATAAGGGATTTATGTTTGATACACGTTACTTAGTGACATCAACAGGGAGTGGGACATATCCGGAGCCTTCATAAATAAAATGTGTTATGAATCCAAGGGGAAAGTGAGAAGTAGTGTACTGCAGAATGTGAAAATTCATAACCAGGAAAGCTACAATAGCAATTCTAGAAAGTTGCTGAAATTCTTCCTGTAAAGCACTGTTTATAAAACTTAATAAAAGAAGTGGGAAATTCACTGGAATATTTATTTTTGTTCCTCTAGACTGATACAGTTTTTCACTAGAACTGACGAGTTTACATGCTAATAGAAAATCTATATCATCTACCTACTTCAATCTGAAATGCAGAACTAATCCAGAGTGAAGTTTGGAAAGGGAGGGAAGGAGAGGTTGGATGCTTGATGTATTTTGTCCTGCTGCAGTACCAAGCTATCTTTGTAGGCCTGAAATTCAGATTGTCAAAAAGTAATGCTTGAATCTATGTATTACTTTTGGGTAACTGAACCTGCAGACAATGATTAAAACCTTCTCTATTGCCCCATGCAAGATCCAATCCAAAACAGTTGTTCTGGTTTAATTTTTTTAAAAGAGTACATCTGTTTTCATGCCAGTTTTGTCCTTCTCAAATAGCTGTGCAAACCAGATGAGCTTAAATTTATACTTATGTAATTCAACAGGATTTATGATAGGGAACTGATAGGCAATGCGCCAAAACTAAATCTGATTATCAGCCTCTCTTAACCGAGCAGTTAATCCTATTGCCACAGGCACCTTTTCATCAGCTTTGCCTGCTTAGCTCAAAGGACAGTACTAAAAACCAACGGGAGTGAGCAAATTAAGCCTTGCTCAACATCTACTCTCTTGTTAGGAAGTGATGTACCAAAAAAAAAATGTTTTTAGAACATGAAGAAAGGACAGAGGTGGATGCTGGACAGAGGTGGATGCTGTCCAATGGAGAAAAACTACATCCATGTATTCCACAGGAGGAGGAGGAAGAAGAAATCTAGTGAACCTAAACACACAGCTCTCTGTGTTATATGGGGAGCAATTCTAAAGGAATAAAATACACACAACTGCTTCTGCTTGCTCATTTAAGGAACAAGGACATCCAGGACGTTTATTCCATCAGTTATCACTTAACAAATGAGGGTTTGGCATATTGTTAACAATATGTCTATAGGTCAGTCTCTTTTACCAGCTCCCTGAATCATCCTGGTTTACAACACAAGACAGCAGCAAAGCCATATATCTTTAGGCAACAACATTACACAACCACATCATGCAAAGGAAACATTAAGGATGAAAAGATGGATTGTGAAATGCTAATTAATATATCAACTTCCATTCCATTCCATTTTGTTGAAAAATCTTTTCCTTCTCCTATATTCAACTACTCCGTAATACTGTGTTTTGCATCTATTTATATACTAATAAAGAATGTGAAGATGTGTGATCTTTGGACTAAAAATATATTTATGCTATGTGAAACATGTACTTGTTTTATTACTAATAATGTTTACCTTAATAGTGGTAGGTTGTAAAATGATTACAATTCCCAATATTAGTTCCACTGAGTTCAATGGGATTTACATCAAGATAAATGAATTTATTAGATTTATATCCTGATTTGTATAGGAAATGGCTTACATAAGAGTCCCTATCCCTATTTCTCCATAACAACAACCAAAAGGCCACAGTCACTCATTTGCTTCTGTGATTGAGAATGGACCAGAATTGGGACTTCTACCACATCCGCATTTCAGCTACTGCATAGCAATAATCAATCAGATGCATTGTTTCATAACCAGATTTTTAGCTCAAATATGTCATTCTGACACTATCAATTCACCTTGCTCAATTCATTTTGAACAAAGAAATATAAAACATTCCTAAAGGGAAAATTGGAAGAGTTATTATCCAATAGATCATTACAGAAGACTATACTTAGTCCTCGACATACGATCACAATTGAGCCCAGAATTTATGTTGCTAAGTGAGAAATTTAAGGGAGTTTTGTCCCATTTTATGACTTTTCTTGCCACATTTGTTAAGTGAATCATTGCAGTTGTTAAATTAGTAACACGGTTGTTAAGTGAATCTGCTTCTCCATTGACTTTCTCAGAAGGTCGCAAAAGGGGGGTCACCTGACCTTGGGACCCTGCAACCGTCATAAATAAGAACCAGTTGTTAAGCATCCAGATGTAAATCATTTATTTATTTATTTATTTATTTATTTATTTATTTTGTCAATTGCTTACAAGGATAAACATAATTGTGAATACACGAAATGAATACATATAAGAAAAATAAAAGAAACAATAGGACAGGGACGATAGGCACATTAGTGCACTTATGCACGCCCTCTACAGACCTCTTAGGAAATGGGTGAGGTCAGTAGTAGACAGTCTAAGGTTAAAGTTTTTGGGGTTTGGGGAAGAAACCACAGAGTCAGATAGAGTATTCCAGACATTGACCACTCTGTTGCTGAAGTCATATTTCCTGCAATCAAGTTTGGTGCGGTTTACCTTGAGTTTGTATCTATTGTGTGCTCTTGTATTGTTATGGTTGATGCTGAAGTATTCATTGACCAGAAGGACATTGCAATATATAATTTTATGTACTATACTTTGATCAGACCGAAGGCAGCATAGTTCTAGGTTTTCTAGGTCTAGAATTTCAAGTCTGGTGGCATAATGTATTCTGCAACCAGTAGAGGAGTGCAGAACTCTTCTTGTGAAATATTTCTGGACTTTCTCAATTGTTGACATTCTGTTGTAAGTCGAGATTACATGTATCTCTTAGGTTCTGGGAGCATATGTTAAAAATTTCAGCCAAACTCATCTTTGTAGCCAAAACAGAGAAACCCTCCAAAGGAAAAATCATCCTACCTCCTTTCAGATAAGTTGTATGACCTTAATAGAAACCCCAGCTTTAAAAGGCAAGGGCTGATCAAAAGCATTTTGGGAAACCATGCACACATATATACTTCTGTTGCTACTGTAGCTGCCAATTTTATTTAACCTGAAACGAACATTTTGTTACAGACATCAAAAGGTTGACTCAGCCTTCCATCCTCTCAGGGTAGGTAAATTGAGGACCCAAGACTGTTCGGGGCAATAAGCTGACTTTGTAAAAATGCCGCTTGGGGGGGGGCCCAAAAAGCCCTAGTAATAAGCAGGCATATACAATGAAATGAAGGCTATTGCTGAGCGCATTGGGTTGTGCTCCATAGATTGTAAGCTGCGCTGAGTCTCCTGAGAAGGGCAGCATATAAATGTGAATTTTTTTAAAAAATTAAAAAGCATATTTAAAGTACTATTTGGGTTCTACCTCATGTCTCATTCTGTTACCACTATTTTTTTAAATAAAAAATGCACATAAAAAGTAAGACTTCAATTAACATTTGGCAGCTCTCTCGGAATGCCTAGTCTTGTTCCCACATAGGAGAAACTACCCCAACCAAAGAGCATATTATCTGTAATTTGAGCTCTAATAGATACACAGTTCTTCATGTGGAGCATATTTTTTTTATTTATTTATAGGACATGTAGAACCATCTATCTCATATGAGGATTCTTGATGGCTGACAACACTCCATAAGAAATTAGCTAAAAAGAAAAATACCTTTCCTGCCAGGCACTAGACCAATAATACTTGCAGTTCAACCTCCACTGTGGACCAATGCTTAGGGGAAGAGCTGGGTGTTTACTGCACTCTGGAGGGCTAAAAGAGAAGGGAACCCTTGGATCTCAGATGGAAGGCTGTTCCAAAGGGCTGGGGTGCAGAGGTGGTATTCAGCAGGTTCTGACCAGTTCTGGAGAATCGGAAGCAAAAATTTTGAATAGTTCGGAGAATCTCTGACTGGAGATTTTACAGTATCCTTCCCCTGCCATGCCCACCAAGCCATGCCCACAGAACCTGTAGTAAAGAAATTTGAATCTCACCACTGCTGGGGTGGCCATTCAAAAGGGGCACCTCCAAGTCTTATCAGATGATAACATTTAAAGGAAGGGATCTGGAGCATGCCCACCCATCTAACTTCAGTAGGATTGACAGATATTCTCAGGGAGAGGCGATCCAGCAAGTAATCTGACTATGTGCCATGTTGTAGAGCTTTAAAAGTGATAATCTGTATCTTGAATTGCATTAGAGAAAGCAACTGGAAACCAGTGCAGCTTACACAGTAATAGTGTTGCTCAGGTGAACCACAGGGAACTTAAAAGGGACATTGGTATAATTACCTGTGAACGTCCTTTCTCGTTGGACTAGGAGAGAGTGTAGTGTGGGTGTTCCTCATGTCTCCTCATCATGTGACCAGTTGCAGTTTCTGGATGGCCTTTAAAGGCAACCCCATGAAGAGTGTTGCAGTAATCCAAACAAGAGGTGTCTAAGAAATGGTGATTGGGTGCAATTGGCACACGAGATAGATTTGTGCAAAGGCCTCCCCCGGTCACGGCTGCCACTGCTCTTCCAGCAGCAGCTATGAGTTGAAGATTGCACACCATATCTGTGCAGAAAAGTGTTACCCTATTCAGAGTATAAGATATCACACCTGCTGATCCTGGGGATACAGAAACCTACAACCACTCTGTCTTACTAGGACTGAGTTGTAGCCAGTTTCTTCCCACCCAGGCTCTTACAGCTTCCAAGCACTAAACCAGCACTTGAATAGCATCACCTGCCTCACATGGTGTAAAGATGTATAATTGGGTACCATCAGCACACTGATAATACTGAATCCTATGCCAGTGGATGACCTCTCCCAGAAGCTTAATATACTTATTAAATAGGAGGCGAGAGAGATCCAAGTCCTAAGACATCTCAGATAGTAGGGCTGAACTTTTCTTCTCTTACTAGCACTGACTGATACTGGTCACGGAGAAAGGAATGCTACCACAAGACAAGGCCCCCAGTCTGCAAAGTGGACCCAGCAAGATACCACGATTGATGGAGCCAGGATTCCCACCACTGTGACCACCCCCGTTCCAAGCTCCCCAAAAGTCATCCACAAGCACAACTAATGTTGTACTTGTATTGCACTCAGTACTATAGCCCAGTGTGCAACCTGACTGTTAATGACTTTATTTGACAGATGCCTATAGTAGTCCTCACAGCCATCCTGCAAGGGCTCACTTTGCCCCTTACCCTTATGCAGGAGAACCCTGGTCAGCCAATAAAGGGCTGCTGGCCAGCGATCTGTGGAGTCAATAACAGCAAAGAAATAAGCATGCTTTGCCATGCTTACTGCTACAAAGTAAGTTCCAGTAAAGTGTCATACTAGTGCTTGGTTGGCTTTTTCCCTTTTCTTCCTGTAGCAGCATTCTAGGCATCTCTTGTGTCTTTTTATTTCCCCGTGTCCTGTTGTAAACCAAGGGGCCCTACTGGACCCACAATCACAGGCAGTTCACAGAGGCATAATCCAATCAAAGATCCTTGTCGCATTCTCATTCCAGGGCGCAACTAAGACCACAGCTGAATTGTATACCAGATGGCACCACTCTCCGAGGCAAGAGCTAGAAAGTCAAGTGAAATACAACAGTACATATACATATAAGTAGCATAGTAGGTTATCTTTGGGAACAGTGGACCCACTTGAAATTTTTGAGAGCATGTTCCCATGAAATTACCGCCGCAGGAGAAGCAGATGTATATTCACAAAATAATGGTCTTACTGGGAACAGCCACTAAAACAAAAACAAAAAATCAGACATCTAACTGGTCATTAATACCTTAACATCTCAAAACAAATTTCCAAACAAAATTGTTCTTCAAGAAGGCCTCGGCAGGTGATATGGGATCTAGAAAAAAAAATCTTAAAAATAAAAATGATGGTAAAAGCTCAAGCTTTACTTTCTAGCATGATATATACTGTACACCTCTCTATCATCTTCATATACACATATACCTAAAGTGGGGGAGGAGGTGAGGAATTCTATATTGCCAAACAAACAGAGAGCAACGTTGCTGGACATCCTGATACTGTGTCATACAAGAGTCCTTCAGTCTTGCCATGTGCTGAATGTCTATAAATAGCCTATCAACCAACTCTTCCTAGTTGCAGATTCTCTGGAAGTTTTGAAGCACTATATGGGATTTCACAGAATAATTTAGATTAATTGCAACCCTACAATAATTGCACTAGTCAGCACCTGACTCAAAACAGAGCATCCTTAATGCTGGTATGACAGATTTTAAATACTATGAACTGATTTTTAAAAATAATAAATAATTTGGATCCCTCCAAGGTTTTAATTTCACGGTCTTCCAAAGAACACCTGGCATATGATACTTCTCTTCTTCTCCCAGAGTATTCTCTTTGAACACTCAACTTTTAAAAATATGGTATAAAATAAATACAATTACTTCAAGGAATGGGAAGAGAGATGATTGTATACTGAAAAACCTGTAAATGGTAAACATATTCTGAAGAATAATTCCAGTTCCATTTCAAATGAGAGAACTGCAATATTTTCTTCTTGGACTCATGAGAATCAAGAACATAAACAATATTCAAAAAAACAGCATACTGTATATCCATATCACTGAAAAAAATTGAAATGCTACACAAAACTCTATATGGAATATATCTGGTTCTCTTAAAAGTTTTTTAAAAGCTGGGGAAAATTTCATCAAATTTAAACTTGATGAGTTGCCCTAGAACCCTCTTTAGATAATAAATTACTTAAATCTATTTGTTTTAAAAAAATTAAGAATTAGCAATAGAAACAATCCATGCATTATATTTTACCCACTTAAACTGCTTTATATTAATCAAAATCTTTTGAACTGGGATGGCAGGGTTGTAATAAAATTGGTATATATCTGTGACTATTTACTTACTATTTTTTATTTATAGTTTTTCAGGAAAAAATATACAGCAGCTTTTATAATTAATTTTAACCCAGGTTTATTCTTTTCCCCCAGGATATAGTATGGTGCAATACAAGTAATTAAGTCAACATTTGTTGTTAGCTGCCACATTGATAAAACTAAAGTACATCTGTCTTTGGCTCTATGATATTTACAATTGGAAAAAATAACACTGATGAAAAATTAACAAATCATCAGAATGTCTTGAAGAATCCTTCAATTAAATATACCATTATTCACATTAGTCTTAATTTTTGCACATTTTCAGCAAACAATACCTAATAATTTATCCAACAGTTATTATATAATGAGATATAAATATGCAATATGGAAGCTAAAAATATTATCTTTCCTCAGGATCACAAATAAATCTAAGGCAAGATACATACTTTTAGCGTGACTGGCCCAAAGCGTGACTGGCCCGAAGTCACCCAGCTGGCTTCTGTGCCTAGGGGGAAACAGAGCTCAGAGTCTCCTGGTTCCTCAGTGCCTCAACCACTACTACAATTTTAAACAAAAGAAATGTGGCCAGTGAAGAAATTGACAAAAGAGATGAGACAGTAATTCTGATAGTGGTATCACAAATCTCTTCCCCACTTACAGTAAACCCTTACGTGGTATTTTTGACAAACCTTCCACTGACTGAACTATAACTATCACTAAACAAGCAGTACAGTCAATGGTGAGAAATACTTAGTTCGGTAACAATAATGAGTCTGCCTACCGAGATGAGGTGGACCGGTTGCTTTCATGGTGTAGAGACAATAACTTGGTCCTTAACACCAATAAGACCAAGGAGCTTATAGTGGATTATAGAAGGAACAGATCAGACATCCAGCCCTTGCTTATCAATGGAGACCGAGTGGAACAAGTGGCCAGTTTTAAGTTTCTGGGTGTTACCCTAAAAGAGGGCCTGACCCGGGGTGCCCACATTACTGCCCTGGTCAAAAGGGCCCAGCAGAGATTATACTACTGAGACTTCTCAGAAAACAACAACTGAATGAAAAACTGCTGGTGACCTTCTACCACTGCACCATAGAGAGTATCTTAACTTACTGCACCTCTGTATGATTTGCCAGTTGCACAGTGGCAGATAGGAAAGCACTCCAGAGGGTTAATGTCATTGCCCAGAAGATCATTGGTTGCCCTCTCCTCTCCTTGGAAGAGCTTTATAGCTCCTGCTGCCTTAAGAAAGTTCAAAACATTCTCAAAGATCCATCTCATCCTGGGAACCCTTTTTTTGAACTATTACCATCTGTCAGATGGTACAGAATAATAAAAACAAGGACAAATAGGCTGAAAAACAGCTTCTATCCCAGGGCAGTAGCTCTTTTGAATTCTGCTATATAGTGCAGTGTTGGTGTGGTGTCGGGGGTTTCCGATTCAAGGTGTGAAGGATGAAGGATGTGTGTTTGTGTTTATTTTCATGGTCATGGTCATGATGTGCACTGAAGATGGTGTTTGATTTCGTTGTACGAGGTGCAATGACAATAAACTAAACTAAACTGAACTAAACTAAACAACTGGAAGCCCATTGATTCCCTGCCTCTATTACATAAGGTAACTGAGCATGGTCAGATTCAGTATAAAGGAATCATGTCAACCAAAAGCAGTAGATAAAGATTAAACCTGTATTGCACAAGCATTGTCATATTTCTGTCTCATATTGATCCAAATGTTCCTGCATTTCCAGATTTTCTTCAGAATTCAAAATACGGTATTTCCTTTTGGTGTCTCTTTTCCAAACAGATCAGATGTCTAAGTATCTAGTGTAAGATTCAGATGATTTTTATTTTTTAAAAATGTGACTTTATGTTCACTGCATAGAACTTCCATCACAGATAAGAAAATAAGGAACAAAGAGATCCTCAGGACACGGAAACCAAAATTACCTATGCAAGTGTGGAATAAAATGCAAGTTTGATATGATGTACTGCCTATCTTTAAAAGGGCAAACAGCAGGAAGCGAATTTGCAATACTCAACTTTGAAAAAAGTACAAGAACTGTGATTTATACTGTGCCCAAAATTGTGTGAAAAGTGTGAGTCAATTGTGAAATCCAACAGGAAAGACAAGAATGATCTGAAATCTGATCTCATTTGTTAATAGTTATCCTTTGGTTGCGAAAGTACATGCACAGTTAAACTTTGGTATGTGCAATTCTTTATGAGACATAAAGGACATTCCTTCAACTCATAAGGAAAAACAAAGGTTAATCTGTACCCAGGTGCTGCTGTTATCAGACCTCATGGAGTTTTCAATAACTTGCAACATATGAAAGAACAGTCTTTGGCCTGCCCAGAATCTATTCACAACCTAGGGTAATATGGGAAAAAACCGTAACAAGAAATCCTATATAACATAATGCAATCTACTGTTACTCAGACTGACCCAAGGACAGATTGCAGAAGATGTCAAAGGAAACTAGATGAGGTATTCAAAGCACTATTTAACAAAGATATCAGGATCTTGTTTTTTCTCTTTGAGACCTTGTTGTGTCATACAGTAGAATATTTAATATTAAAGGAAAGCATGATATTCAACAGAACGGAATAAAAATTAAAGCATATATGTTGAGTTAAAGGAAAAAAAGAATGCATTAGTTTTATTTTGGAGACAAAACTGAATTTCCAAGAAACAGTACCATTGCTATAGTCTGTTTACCCCTTAGTCCACATCTGACATTAGGTATGAAATCCAGAACTATATATATAT
This sequence comes from Naja naja, assembly GCA_009733165.1. Lineage (NCBI taxonomy): Eukaryota > Metazoa > Chordata > Lepidosauria > Squamata > Elapidae > Naja > Naja naja. Next base: position 137,342,313 of record CM019151.1, on the reverse strand, counting down.
ATATATATATAGGTCTTGGTGTATTCGGGTCTTGTCCCGTGTAAGATTGAGAATACCTTGGCAACGTTTCAACGAAATCTCATCCATCATCTTCAGGCTGGTGTCTTCAGCTTCGTTCTCCTGGGAAGCTGAAGACACCAGCCTGAAGATGACGGATGAGATTTCGTCGAAACGTTGCCAAGGTATTCTCAATCTTACACGACAAGACCCAATACACCAAGACCTACATACCTTTACCCGTGAAAATCTATGAAAACAAATATATATATATATATATATATATATATATATATATATATATATATATATATAATACCATACATACATACATACATACATACATACATACATCTATCTATCTATCTATCTATCTATCTATCTATCTATCTATCTATCTATCTATGGTATTCAGCTTCGTTCGGGTATTTTCCCACATCCTTATAGTTGCGCTTTTAAAGTTGTAGCGACATTTCGGCAGAATCTCATCTGCCATCATCAGGCTTGTGTATTGGGTTCGTCTGTGTGTCAGGCTTTGGCAGCCGTTTCTGTTTTAAATTTGGTGCCAGCCTCGTGCTTTGTTAGAATGGTTTTTTCTTTACCCTGATTGGTTGGGAGTCTTGTGGTCTGTGTTTATTGGTCTTGGAGTTTGCTGTGTTCTGCTTGATTGGTGTTTCTAATATCTTCTGTCTGTTTTGTAGCGGTTTTTTGTCTTGATTGGCTGGCAACATTGTGTTTTGTGTATTGGGGGCTCTTAGCGCGGCTTGGCTTTGGGTGAATGGCCGGCTATCATTTATTAGGAAGCTAGGTTTCATCTGGGTGGCTGGTTGGGGTGTGTTTGTGCTGGAGGTATCGGGGGAGTCTGTTTGTGCCCAGGTGTTTGCTTGGCTTGTGGTGTGGAGATTTTTTTGTTTGTGAGTGCAAGCTTCCAGATAATTGACAGTCTTGTGGAGTCATCTTATGTAGGGCTGTCCTGCCCTACATAAGAGGTACTACAGACAAAATCAGTAAGATACTACACAGGCATCACATCAAGACTGCCTTCAGACAGAAAAATAGCAGCCATCCTAAGCAACCCCAAAGATAAAATTGACCTGGAAAACCAAAGCATATATGAAGTCCCCTGCGCATCATACCCTGCCACATACATGGGACAGACCAACAGAAGAATAAGTACCCACCTGGATGAACACAAAAATGCAGTAAAAAAGCTGGAACACACTTCCTCACTAGTCCAACACATGAAAGCCACAGGCCATAGCATCAACTTCAATGGCACCAAAACCCTAGCCATTAAGGAAAACCCCAGCTACAGAATTATCAGAGAAGCCATAGAGATTGAAAAAAGACCTGAAAGCATGAATAGAAGAGATAACTCCAACTATAATGATGTGGAAAAATACTGAACAAAGCTGAATACCATACATACATACATACATACACACACACACACACACACACACACACATATACACATACACACACATATAAAATATACATTCCTATACAATATACATACATATATATGTTTTCGTAGATTTTCACGGGTAAAGGTATGTAGGTCTTGGTGTATTCGGGTCTTGTCCCGTGTAAGATTGAGAATACGATCACACACTTCTCCCAGGAGAATGAAGCTGAAGACACCAGCCTGAAGATGACAGATGAGATTTCGTCGAAACGTTGCCAAGGTATTTTCAATCTTACACGGGACAAGACCCGAATACACCAAGACCTACATATATATATATATATATATATATATATATATATATATATATATATATTTGTTTTCGTAGATTTTCACGGGTAAGGTATGTAGGTCTGGGTATTGTTTGTCCGTGAAGATTGAGAATACCTTGGCATGCGAGAATCTATCCGCTCTCGGCTGGTTTTCAGCCGTTCTCCCAGGAAACGAAGCTGAAGACACCAGCCTGAAGATGACGGATGAGATTTCGTCGAAACGTTGCCAAGGTATTCTCAATCTTACACGGGACAAGACCCGAATACACCAAGACCTACATATATATATATATATATATATTCACCAAAGCACTAACAACCAGAAAATAATGGAAGTTTTAAAGCACAATATTGTGATTGAATTTGGAACTTCTATCTCTCCTCTCTTGAACTACCTTAAATAAAAGCAAAACTATAGATCTATTATAGATGTATTGTATTGTATTACCCAGCATGGGTTTTGTCTGACCTGAAGCAAAACTAAAATTAAAGTCAACATTCCAAACAAAGAACATGGCTACAATATTGGCACTAAAACTAATAATAATTCTTAATATGGACCTAAGGCAATTCTTGTACTCATAGTTTTGAATGGGAGTGTAGTTTCCTCCTCACTGGCAAGTTGCCGCAAATAAACAAGCAGCAAAGCCTACTCTCACTCGTATTGATGATGTTACCTAGTGGGAATGAAATATTTGCAAAGCCAAAATATTACAACAAGATCAGAGAGCACCATGAACTCCACAGTTCAACCCTGAGCTACAGATATTCTTTTCTGTTGGAACACACACACATATTCAGAATCTATAATCAGGTCATACATTTATTAGGAACAAGCAAAATGATGAAAAACAAGTGTGCAAACCTTTGAATTCTCCAATGCTTTTCATTAGGCAAGGTGTTACAAAACATCTCTGATTCTTAATTATTTAAGGAAATTATTTTTCATCCAAATGAAGTTGTTTCAGGAAGTGAGCTGTACCAACCCAATCTAAAAGAGTGGATTTCCTCATGCATAGGCTACAACTTTAATTATTTAGAACTGTCCTTCAAAGTTCTAAATCAGGGGTCTCCAAACTTGGCAACTTTAAGACTTGTGGACTTCAACTCCCAGAATTCTGTCCACTGTGCAGACCCAAACTGGACAAACATATTGCCCTGTTCGAAAGAGTTGATACCTTAGAAACATGAATAACATCCCTTGACACCATAGCAGAATCCCTGGACACTATAAAAACAAGATTAACTAACCTTGAAAAAAAAACACAACACAAAAAAACGAACATCCAATAGCTGTAAACCACATCTTTACGCAACAACTGAAACCACAACCCAATCCACAAAAAATCACAAATCCAACAAATAATGATATACCAGTCCTCGTCAGAGAAGCTGTCGAGCAAGAACGGAAGCGTCCAAACACCATCTTATTTGGTCTAGAGGACATCAATGACAATGATGACATCACAATTGTCTGCAACATCATCAGTGACTATCAAGCATCAACGATCTCCCCTGATGAAATACTTGACATTTCCTGCACCAGCCCAGAGTTCAAAAACAGAGACGGCTCAGTGGTCCCACGCTTCTGCAGGGTCATTTGCAAAAATGAATCAAGCAAACGTAAATTCATTTATACTATAAATTCACTCACCAAAAGCAACACCAACCATAAGAACCTCCATTCTCGCCCTGACCTAACCTTACAGCAACGTGTCCGCTCCTGTGAACTCCGCACAGAACTCAAAAAACGTCTAGACAATGGAGAGAAGGACCTGTACATTGACTACTGTGCTGATTGTATCAAAAGTAAGTCACACAACCCACAACTTCGCATCCAACCCTACTTCAACCAATCCACCATCACCCTAAACTAGGCATGCACGCCCCTAACTACCTCAATTCCAACTACAACTGGCCTTAAATGCAAGCTACTCAACGAAAGAAGCCTTGTAAATAAAATACCTGAATTTCTCCTCTTACTAAATATAGTTAAATTTGACATCATATTTGTCTGTGAAACATGGCTCGATGCATCTTTCCCTGACTCCATTACCACAGTAAGAGACTATCATGTTTACCGATCAGATCGTGAAATCCATAGAGGAGGTGGTGTTGCTATCTTCTATAAAAAGTCCCTACATCTAAAAAACATCCAAGTTACCCAGGAGCTTGCTCTTCCTGAGACCATCATCTGTGAACTGTCCTTAAATATCACATTTCGATTCTTACTATGTTACAGAACCCCTTATTATGACATCGAACATGTAAACAAGCTAAATTCACTTCTAACATGGGCAACATCCTGCCCACATACTTTTATCTTTCTTGGTGACTTCAATCTACCTCATATTAACTGGACCCTAAACAAATGTAAAACTGAACCCATACATGCAACCTTCTACAATGCTGTAACAAATCTAGGACTGGAACAACTAGTAACCAACAATACTAGACTTAACAACTGCCTTGATCTCATCTTCTGCAATAGTTTGAATTCAATTTACAAATTAAAGAACCCTTTTCCAACAGTGACCACAACATGATTGACTTTTGCCTCAATATACGTCCACACCAAAATCATCATAACGACGAGATCCCCAATTATAACTTCAAAAAAGGCAACTATGATCTTTTAGACAATGATCTCTCATCTCTTGATTGGCAATTTCTATTCACTGGATGCAATACTGTTGAAGACCATTACAACATATTTTTACATGAAGTCAAAAGAGTCATCAAACCATATGTAACAATAACAACTCCCAAAACCAGAAAAAAACAAATTACCCATAACAATAAGGAAGCTTCAATCCAAAAAGAAATCACTTTGGCGGAAAAACAAATCTGGTCATGTTGCCAACTTCAAAAGCCGATACAAAAAATTATGGCACCAGATAAAGACTGAATGCACAAATTATCACATTAAACAAGAGGAAAACCTTCTACGCCCCAATTCCACCCGCACTTTTTACAATTTTGTAAACAACAAACGAAAAGACTCAAGGTCCATCCCACCCCTGAAAGGACCTAATGGTAAAGACTGCAACGATGACACCATTAAAGCCAACCTCTTTAACACATTCTTTGGCTCAGTATTTGTAAACAGCAATGGATCATGCCCAGTATTTCCTAGTCGAACCACAGACAACTACAATGATCTAATACATATCGATTTTACAGGAAAAAAAAAAGCAATACACAATCTAAAACCATCTCTATCTATTGGACCGGATGGAATAGGTGCCTACTTCTTAACAAAGCTATCCACTGCCATAGCCGATCCTCTAAGCATAATCTTTGAAAAATCCTTCAGGACCAGCTCCTTGCCAAACCTATGCTCACAAGCCATGGTCATCCCCATCTTCAAAATGGGAGACCACAGCCTAGTTAAAAATTACAGACCAATCTCTTTATGCTGCGTCACCTGTAAAATCATGGAATCAATTATTAACCAATCCATTAGCCTCCACCTAGAGACAAACAATCTACTCTCTAAGAAACAATTTGGTTTCAGAAAAAAAACTATCCTGTAATCTGCAATTCTTACACTGCAAAAACATATGGACTACACAACTCGATCAGGGCAAAGAAATAGATGCAACTTACATAGACTTCTGTAAAGCCTTTGATTCAGTGGTACATGACAAACTACTCCTAAAACTAAAATCTTATGGTATCTCTGGACACCTGCATAACTGGATAGAAGCATTCCTGTCAAACAGGCAACAAACGGTCAAAATTGGGAGCATCCTATCAAATTCTGTACCTGCCAACAGTGGTGTCCCCCAAGGCAGTGTTCTAGGACCAACTCTCTTCATACTCTACATAAATGACCTCTGTGATCATATTAAGAGCAACTGTGTTCTCTTCACCAATGATGTAAAGCTATTCAACACCATCAACAATACTGCTACCCTTCAAAAAGACCTCGACAATGTATCAGAATGGTCAAACAAATGGCAACTTCAAATCTCAACAAATAAATGCTCTGTCTTACATATTGGCAAAAAAATCAGAAAATAAAATACAAGCTGAATAGTCAAGACCTTGTTGATGATCCAAACTCTGTCAAGGACCTTGGAGTACTCATCTCTAATGATCTAAGTGCTAGAGCCCACTGTAACTACATAGCCAAAAAGGCATTAAGAGTTGTTAACCTAATCCTGCATAGCTTTTTCTCTGGTAATATCACACTACTAACCAGAGCATACAAAACATTTGCTAGACCAATACTTGAATACAGCCCATCAGTCTGGAACTCGCATTACGTATCTGATATTAATACAGTTGAGAAAGTCCAGAAATATTTCACAAGAAGAGTTCTACACTCCTCTACTCGTTGCAGAATACCTTATGCCACCAGACTTGAAATTCTAGACCTAGAAAATCTAGAACTACGCCGCCTTCGGTCTGATCAAAGTATAGTATATAAAATTATATATTGCAATGTTCTACCTGTCAATGAATACTTCAGCTTCAACCATAACAATACAAGAGCACACAATAGATACAAACTCAAGGTAAACTGTACCAAACTTGATTGCAGGAAATACGACTTCAGCAACAGAGTGGTCAATGTCTGGAATAATCTACCTGACTCTGTGGTTTCTTCCCCAAACCCCAAAAACTTTAACCTTAGACTGTCTACTATTGACCTCACCCCTTTCCTAAGAGGTCTGTAGGGGGCGTGCATAAGCGCACCAACGTGCCTACCGTCCCTGTCCTATTGTTTCTTTTTATTTTTCTTATATGAATCCATTTCATGCATTCATAACTATGTATATACTTATACCTGTTATCTTATAATCGCTTGATGAAATTAAATTTATTTATTTATTAATTAATTAATTAATTTATTTATTTATTTATTAATGGAGTTGAAGTCCAAGTCTTAAAGTTGCCAAGTTTGCAGACCTCTATTCTAAATTAAAATGTGCTGAAAACATATCTGAGCCTTTATTCTGGATCTGGCTGCTACTACTACTACTACAGATTCTATTAAAACAAACAAAAGTAAACCCAACATGCCTGAACTTTGCCCATACCTGCCCTAGGAAATTTCCAGCTTTATCTTCTGCATGTTATCTATTTCTTTTTTCCTCCCAGCTAAAGGATCATATATCTCTCTGTTAGTACATATAAGTAGTTCACTTACTCAGCTGAACTGAAAATGTAAGCTGAAACGTCCAAGATGTCTTTTTGCAACCTGTTGACCTCATAAAGTAAGGAACTGTATATGGGACTGTAACTCCTGGCACTCTTAGCCTATTAACAAAAATCTGTTAAGATTTAGATCTTAAGTTTGAAAAAAATGGTTTCTAAGATTCATATTAAAATGGCTAAACTGTATTTGGCAAACCTTTATCACCTATAGGAAAAAAATCATGGCATTTGCCATGTACCTTGCATATCTAGACTGATATAAACTGCATGGGTGTGCCACATACATACACACCCCTTTCCGTTAAAAATCACCCAATGTTACTAGGTCTCTAAAATGAAAACAGGCTTTGAACTTTGCTACTGTACCTGTTTGTTCCTATAGAAAGTGATTGGCTGATGATAAAACGCCTAGCTAGCTCTGACTTCCAAAGGAACCAGGCCAGGGCACTCCCTTATCAAAAAGCAAACACTGACTAAAGTTTAACCAAAGAGCAGAGCAGCATCAGTGCAAGTTCCTTTTCTCTGCCATTTAAAACAGAACAGAGGGCAAGATCAACAATGGGCCAGCAGGGCAGCTCTTGGGCTTCTCCTTCTTGATCAGGGGGACTGTGAAGATGCAATGTCTAGTCTTGGGCACTCTTGCAATTGTACCAGCTTCCCAAATACTCGTCTGCTGGTGATCAATCTGTATAGCCTTTTGCTTCTGAGAACAAATTTAAAAAAAAATTGTAAATGAAAAAGTGGGCTAACGTTGGCTAACAACATGAACATAAGAGAATTGAAATGGCAGGAAATAAGCTATTCATCTTGGTTTAGACTGGAAAGTCAAGGAGTAGAGAAGAAAACCTCAGCTTATGTTTCTAGTTATATTACTACAAAGTGCAGTAATACTTAGTGTCACTGCCCATTACTCCCCCTCTCCATAAGTTATGACACAATTACTGGAAATTGGAATTGCCCTGAAGGTTACATGTAGGTTAGTTACTGGGAAGAGCTAAGGGCAGGAAGGGAATTATATTCTTGAAATAATTAACCTAAAATACACACCCTTCTCATACTCCAAGCAATTATTCCTGCTAACACCAGCTGTAGTCTATGAGCATCAGAAATTCATACGCACATACAACAACTAACTCCCTCCATAAATGCTTCAGGTTATTCTCCTGTCCTATTATTCTGCCTCCTTTTGAAGAATGGATTATTTCTTTTAAGGGCATTTATTAGGGTTCAAAGAATCCACTTACCTAACACAACTCTTCCCAAAAGAAAACTCAACAATTCTTTTCATCTGGACAAAGCCACTTTTCCAGTTCTTACGTTTTAACTCTATCCTGGCAAGCAAATTAACAAAACCTGTGTCAGCAGAGACCCAAAACAGAATCTGGCAGCTATAGTCATAAAATATAATCTTTCTTTTGATATCCCTGTTGAAGAGGTAAACCATGACTGCACAGATTATTTATTAGCTAAGCATAGTGTTTCTAATGTACTGTATTATTTCACCCTATGCATTGTTAACTGTATTTTTGTTTACTGTAAGGCACATTGGACTTTTGACAGAAAAACAGCATAGTGCCAATAGACAGAGAGTTGACTGATTGCTATATATATATATATATAGCATGGTGCTTAAAAATAAATAAGGGAGTGTAAGGACAAATAAAACACCAAGGAATAGCCACAATTTAAATTTTCAATCATAGTAATGATTTATATTTCTTAATTTCAGAACAATCAAGAAATTCCAGGAGACCTTTCCACACTGTGGGTACTAGCATTATCACTCAAAAAATACTGGGTAATTAATCTGCCTTCTTTCCTTTACACAACCTTTAATAAGATAAAAAGTTAGAAACAGGAAAATATGAGAAACCAATACTGGACCAAAGGCCAAGTGACTGCGTAATTAACATTCATTATGTCTTAAGAGTTATGTAAAGATTACTGAAACATTCATATCATTTTAAAAGTAAATATGTCTTTTGAAGCAAACTGATCAACTAGACAGAGAACAATCCTGATCAGTATTAATTCTAAAGCAGTATCAGTGCCAAAAACTATATAGTCTTTCTCTTTTTTTTGGCCAAATTGCATATTAACATATTTTGCACTCCACTGAAACAGAAGAAGTACAATGGGAATGTTAATGATGCAGATCAGCTATCAGCCAAACAACATTAACCAAATCTTTGAGTTAGCAAAGCACGCACAAATCCAAGTTATAAAGTTCAAAGGTCTTGCTTACATGTCTCTTTAAAATGAATAGACATTGGAGGTATGCTTGACTAGGTTGGAAGCTGGGAGTGTAATGGAACATCCAATAAAATCCACAGCTATGGGAAAAAATGGGCCTTGGTGGTGCAGGCTGTTAATAGCCTAGCACTTAGTTCCAGCTGCCTGTAATTATTGCAGGCTCAAATCCCACCAGGCTCAAGGTTGACTCAGCCTTCCATCCTCTCGGGGTAGGTAAAGTGAGGACCCAAGATTGTTGGGGGCAATTAGCTGACTTTGTAAAAAATGCCGTTTAGTAATAAGCAGGCATATACAATGGAATGAAGGCTATTGCTGAGCCCATTGGGTTGTATCCCAAAAAACTGTAAGCCACCCTGAGTCTTCGGAGAAGGGCGGGATATAAATATGAATTAAAAAAAAAACACACCCAGGAAACCAACTCAATAGAAAATTAACAAGAATATGCCTGAGAGTTCCCGAACAGACTGATAGATTCTGAATAGCCATTTCCTTCTTTACATTTTATTTCAAGTGAGAGGTTTCTGCCTGAACTGACAAGTTTGCTAACTGCACTATGGTGGCTATTTAAAATGTGAAGAAGGAAAGAATATCTTGAGAGGGCTCCATATCAGGTTTCTTTACAGTGAAAGACATTGGGTGCAGTGTCCCCAGAGTCCCATCATCCATTTAAAAACAGTATCAGGTTTCTAGAAACTAGCACAACCGTGTTTGGAGAAATCACTTTTTTTATTATTATTACATTTATATGCCGCCCTTCTCCGAAGACTCAGGGTGGCTTACAATTTTTGGGATACAACCCAATGCGCTCAGCAATAGCCTTCATTCCACTGTATATGCCTGCTTATTACTAAGCAGCATTTTTACAAAGTCAGCTTGTTGCCCCCAACAATCTTTGGGTCCTCAATTTACCTACCCCGAGAGGATGGAAGGCTGAGTCAACCTTGAGCCTGGTGGGATTTGAGCCTGCAGTAATTGCAGGCAGCTGGAACTTAAGTGCTAGGCATTTAATAGCCTGCACCACCAAGGCTTGAGAAAACTGAAGCAGGCCTTTGTGCATCTTTACCAACTGTTATGGGACAAGATATTAATGGTTTACATAGTTCCCCCCATTACTAGCAACTGAATTATGCAAAAATGGGAAGCATCAAAAGGTTCAACTACACAGAGTTCTGTTAATAAAATGTATGGAAGAACAAGTCCTTAGGGAAAACACACACTTTCTGTCTCTTGGCCTCAGGCAGCCTTTTCTTGACATGTTACTGCACACAAACACGCCTGTTCTTTATGCATTAGCAAATAAGCTGGCATTACAGCCCTAGTTTAGGCATTGAGGACCTATTCAAAATGTTAAGCACATATTTACTTGGAAACAATACCCAATTATTTAAAGGAGTTTATTTCCACATTACACCAAACAAGAAGCCATTTCATGCCATATATTTAGCCAGCAGTATATGTTGCCTACTTTATGGTCATTTTTGCAACCCATTCATTATCTATGATGATAGAAAAGGTAAGATTGTCCATTTTATTATTATAAGAACCCTATAAGTAGGAGAGATTGAAATAATGACAAGACAAAAACCACGACTCAGGAAAAAAGGTATTACGGATGAAGCTCAGAAAATGAAATTCATGAAAGAAAGAAAAGTTCTCTCCTGGAGCAATGAATACCCCAGCCAAATTTCAATACTACGTGCAAGATTTCTGTGTCTTTTTAATTTTTTAACCAGAAGATTAATAATTAATTTTAGTTTAAAATGAGTAAAATCTAGTATTGTTGAAAAACCAGATGCTGTACAGAATTTCAATCTCCAGAAATCCAGGGATTTAGATGAAACATTTGTCCTACCAGTCTAGCATGTAATAATGAAGTATTATACATAAAAGGAGCACATCAAGGTAAAGTTAGTTTAATAATATATATCACTGAGTCTTAGGAAGTAGAACCTGCCAGAGCACAGTGAGACATCAGAAAGTAGGTCAAATTCTGGCAGCATGCTGACAGCTAAAGCAAAAGCAGCCTTCCATCTTCGTATCACCTTAACCTCTAGCATCACAATTAGAATTAACAATCTTCTTCATCCTAGCGCCCTCCAAATGTACTAAACTACTTCTATAGTCATTAGTCACAACAGGCATGCTGGGTGGCTGCAGCACCGTAGGGTAAAACAGTTGGATGGTATCAGGTTGAATAAGGCTGCACTGGGGCATATGAAGCACTGAAGGTAAAGTGCTACCTTTTCCAGTGGTAACTGATGTCCATAATGGCTGGTGAATCAGAGCGGAGATAATGGTAGGAGAATCTAGGGATTACATCACTGTATACAAGTCAAAACAACGAGAGTCTGATATTTCCCCAGCTTATCATTTTGAAATCTCCTAAAAAATACTCTAAAAAATGCATTGCAACAGAACAGAATCTCACTGAACATAGGAGTTATATCCTCCTAAAGTTGCTACAATATTAAATTCTGTACTGAAAAAAGGTGAGGTTTTCACCCTCCCATACCATTTCTTGAACAAAAAATCTCTGTCAGAACATTATGGAGCTTAGTTTATAAGGATATTGAAACAAAGCTTATTATTGAAACAAGCTGTTTCTCACATATGTTTGTGTGACATATATTTTATTTATTTATGATTTATTTATTTAATTAAACTTATAAGCCGCCCAACTCCCAAAGGACTCTGGGCGGCTCACAGCAAAAAAAAAGAAACACAACGAATTACATTATAAAATGTAAAAACAATTTAAAAAACAGCAAACAACAGAAGGGCCGGATCTCGCTAGATCTCAGTCACGAGATCAACAGCCACATGCCTGCCAGAAAAGCCAGATTTTGACTGCTTTGTGGAAGGTCAGTAGGGTGGAGGCAGTCTGGACCTCAGGAGGTAGCTGGTTCCAGAGAGCCAGAGCAGCCACAGAGAAGGCCCTCTCCCGCTGGCCCACCAGCCGGCATTGTTTAGCTGACAGGACCCGGAGGAGACCAACTCTGTGGGATCTTACCGGTCGCAGGGAGACACAGGGTAGGAGACGATTCTGGAGATAACCTGGTCCTGAGCCATATAGGGCTTCATAAATCCAAAACCACCCATTTTGTGTTTAATGATCTGTTTTCTGTTGGAGATATTACATTTTATAAGATCAAACAAAATTCACAGTGGAGCACTACCAAAGTTTTTAATGTTTGAAATATGCAGTTTCTTACATAATGAAATAATAAAAAACATTCTTTGCGAGGCTTAGTAAAATCTCTTTTATTTAAATAAAACATCCAATTGCTTCTCCAGCCATACTTTGCTGTAAGCAACTCATTGATTACAAGGTGTCACACTAGGAATATATAAAATTACAGCCAATTTTATGAAGTGTTTTCAAAGTATTGTTTCGGTGAATCTCATAGATAATTGGGAATATCCTTTTACGTAAGTGGTATATATTAGATTTCTGTACCCTGGATGACTTAATTGAGTTCCAGTGGAAGACACAAAGTTGCAAGGTTCCCCTCCTTTCTCTGTGCCCAGCTCCTGTCACCTTTGACAGGGTGGAAGGTCTCAAGGTCTCTGTAGTGGGGGAGGGGCATTAGAGTTCTGAACATCTGTCTTACATAAGGCCACGAGGTGATGTTTGAGGTCAGATTATGATCACGCAGATGATACCAAATTATGCATCTTGATTTTGGATTAACCAGGCAATGTTGTCAAGGTCTTTTCTAAGTGTCTGAAGGTGGTGGGATAGGATGGAGAGGAGTCTTTACTAGACCATGTGGCTATGGGCTTTGGATCCCTTGTGGCTAAGGAGGTTTCATCCTTAATCCTGGGGTCTGCACTTTCTTCTTCAGGACTGGTGTGTAACTTGGAGGTGATTTTGGACTCAGAGCTTCTACTTGAGGAGCATGTGGTAGCTGTAGTGTTAAAAGCCTTTGCATAAACCCATCTTGTTGTTCCAACTGTGCACCCACATAGACCTTTCAGATACTCAGCCATTTCATATATGAACTATTGCAACATATTGCAATCCATTCTACATGGGGCTCTTCTGGAAGTTTCAACTGTTCCAGCATGCCTTGTCAGTCCTATCTGTAATGAAATGTATGAATGACCTTGGAAAAAGAGGCGAAGAGATGCTGTCTAGGAAACAATAAGACAAGAGAAGCAGGAGCTCAGTACCTTAATGGTCAGAGAAAGAAACTTAGGAAGGATCTACCAAGATCAAGGATGAGATTCAAGGTCCTAGTATTAACATTCAAAGTCCTACGAGACATGGGTCCGGGTTATTTACGGGAGCGTCTACTGCCAGCATCGAATACCAACTGCCCTGTACGAACGAACAGGCAGGGACTTCTCGGGGTGCCATCTGCGATGGTTGGCGGTATCCCGGGGAAGGGCCTACTCTGTAGCGGTTCCCACTCTCTTGAACCAACTAACTCTGGGGCTCCGCCTGGCCCTGGATCTCCGCACCTTCCGTCGCAACCTAAAAACCTGGCTGTTTGAACAGGCTGGGCTGTGCTGACTTCCTTGGGGGAAGGGTTTTTTATTCATTATGGGATTTTTAGTTTAATTCGGCTTGCAGTAATTTAATTCTATTTTAGCTAACTTAATTTATTGTATTGTTTTTATCTGTGAGCCGCCCCGAGTCCTTTTGGAGAGGGGGCGGCATACAAGTCGAATTAATAAATAAATAACATTGATCCAGCAGTTAAAAGGCAGTGGGAAGTTTATGCCTGCAGACTTGCAAGATTGTGTTAATGTAGTCTTACAATGAAGCAGAATTAGTTCATCTAGTCCTGTTTCCTGTCTGGTTTAATTGGGAGGGCTGGCATATACAACAAACACCTTTGCTTCCTGAGCCACACTAGTTATCAATAAGTTTCTGGGTGCAATTCAAGGTGCAGGTTATTAATTTTAAGGGGTACAAGTCCTAATTATCTAAAAGTCCATTTGTTTTTCGTGGTTTTTGACTATATAATTTTTTCTCATTTTTTGGCTGTATAATTGGGCAGAGTTGGCATGTCTCAGGTCTTGTCCGTCAACAATGACACCTGATGGGACCTAGAAAGCGTATCTTCACTGTTGTAGCTCTGGTCTCTGGAACACTATCCCCCTGAGATATGTTTAACCCCTCATGGCCATATTTAAAAGAATCCTAAAAAAACAACTCTTTTTCCAGGCTTTGTGTTAAAATGTGTGTGCGTGCGCATTTTTGAATATTTCACTCTCCTACCAGACTTCTAGGTTTTAATTGTATTTTATTATTGTTTTTTTACTATTTGTTGCCCAGAGACATTGAAAAGTTGGGAAGCCTTATCATTTTAATTGATTAAATTAATACAAGTAAAGCAGCTTTTGGAGCTGGCAGGATTGATAGAGGAAAAATGGGTCTTTGAGATCTCCTGGACCCACATTTATACACCATTACAAGTAATTATCAATAACCAAGCACCACTGGGTATATATTTCTCCTTTTCAAATTTTATTTCTAGTTACTAATCCAAACTTTTCAAGAGAAGAGAATCTTTCTTGACAGGGAAATGCAAAAGATTAAATTGGCCAAGATGCTTCCATCTTAAAAGAGGCTGTAAACTATACAGTATAAGAGATCTACTTTTGCCTTAGGAGTGCTGTGGAATTACAAGTCATTCTCAACTGTACTATCATTGCAAAGACAGAAGTCTCACAACTGCAAACACATTTAGAAGATGCTCATTATCTGTACCCATTGTAATTTATTTATGTTTTGGGTGTACTGCTACATTGACATTACTTGCTTCATTCAAACACATCTAAGTGTGACTGATGGACCCTATTGGGTCCCAGAGGGAGCTTGGCATTTTTATAGCATTTTGGCTGAGATCTTGGCTGGAGCCTGGAATAGGCATGTGGTAGAAGACCTGGACTGGATTGCTCCTATGCAGTCTCTCTCTCTCTCTCTCTGTGCTAAACTCAAGAGTGTTCCTTGGTTTCCTAGAGATGAAAAACCAAGAGTGATGCAAAGAGTGTAACTGAAAAAAGTCAGAGTTAATCTGATCAAACATGAGTAAGAGCACACATGAAGGCCTACATTGTGATAAGGGTGGTAAAAGTTTCTGTTTCTCCACCCTTGCCACTTCCTGCTGGCCCTGTTTATAGTGACCTGCTATCTCTCATGGGGGGGGGGGGGGCCCATTTCAGGGCTGTGGTGGGGAATTCTCATGCCATCTGGCAGACAAAGTCACTCAGATTCACTCAGAGGTAGACTCTGACTGGAAAAGTTCTAATGAGTTGCCCACAGAACAGTCTTTTGATATTATCTCAACTCAGTTTGATTCTGTTACGAGGAAGTAGACAATGTCCTTTTGTTTAACTCAGCCACCTCTTTGTTAGATCCTGGCCCTCCTGGATTATTAAAGCAGCCTGAGAGGTGGCCACAGAATAGGTTTATGTGATGTTTCAACTTCTTTGAGAGACAAAATGGTCCTACCAGTATTGAAGGAGGCAGTGGTATGCCCCCCTCAAGAGATAATCGCTGGACCTTTCCCTGTTGGAGAATTATCAGCCAATTCCCAATCTTCCATTTTTGGCAAAGAAAAGGGGGTTGGATAACAGCTACAGAAGCTCTTAGGAGAAATGAATTACGTGGGTCTATTTCAATGTGGCTTCAGGCCACAATACAATAGAGAATCAGCATGGGTCCTGTTTGTTGATGATTTTTGGTGAAGCTGATGGGGATGGTGCATTCATCCTAATGCTCTTTGATCACTCAGCAACTTTTGATTCTATCAACTGCAGTATTCTTCTGGCCTTGCTGTGGATATTAAGAGTGGGAGGCACTGAGCTCCAGTGGTTCACCTCCTTCCTCAGTGGTTGGTTCCAGTCAGTGTTAATAGGGGGGGCGGTGTCACATCCGCAACGCCTCAGAAGTGGGGTGCTTTAGGGCTTAACACTTTCCCCTCTCCTGTTCAACATCTACATGAAACCACTTGGGGAGGTCATCTGCCAGTTGTTATATCATCAGGATACTACACTTCTACATTTCCACCCTGAATGGCACATGTGAAGCTATCAGTGTATTGACCCAGTATCTGAAGGCTGTTCATTTCTAGATGGGACAGACAGATTCAACTCAATCCGAACAAGACTTAGTGTGTCTGGCTGTTTGAATTGCCTGAGTCAGGAATGTTCCCATATTTGGTTTTGGATGCAGCTGAATTGGTAAACAACTTGGGAGCCCTTCTGGACTTGCAGCTTAAAGAGCATATGGCAACCATGGCCAAGAAGGTCTTTGCACAGATTCATCTTGTGTGCCAGTTGAGCCCTTTCTTTGAATAGAAAGCCCTGCAGACAATCACTCATATCCTGGTCACCTTGCGATTAGATTATTGCAATGGGTTCTACATGGGGTTATCTTTGAAGACATCCAGAAGCTGCAGGTGGTTCAGAATGCACTGGCATGAGCAATAACAGGCACATTTCGGTATGCCCCTACTATTACATGAGCTGCATTGGTTGTCAATTGGCCAACTGCAAATCAAGGTTCTGGTTATCAAGCCCAATATGACATAGGACCTGGATCCCTAAGGGACCCTATCTCTAATCATTTCAGAATGGGTAAGCTCCATGTCTCCTCCAATAAAATTTGCCATCTTGTGGGACCAAGGAAACAAGCCTCTCTGTTGCATACCCTCAGACATAAGAATGGTGTCTCCTATCCCAGTAGTGCAGAACACTTTGAAAACCTGGCTTTGGTCCCAGACTGAGGCTGATGTTTATTATTTGTTAAATGACCCCTGTTTTGTTTTGTGGCTTTTGTTATTAGGACATTTTAGTCATGCTGCTTGTTGATTTAATATTTTTAGTTGTTTCTTATGTCTTTTTTTAGTTTTGTGCTCTATTCCAGAGCCCACTGGTATTAGATGGCCAATAAATTTAAATAAATAACTTGCAAGTCTATGATACATCATCACCATTATAGAACTCAACACCACCTATTAGTGAATATAAAAGTAAGACAGGGAAAAATATACAAAGACAAAAATCCTTCACTTAACCATCTTCATCCACATCTTTCACCTTCCATCACTCCACTCTCATGCAGATGTAATGGTTGGACAACTGGGCACATTTTCTACTTCCGTTCCCTGGTTGCCTCCAAGAAACTTCTAAACTCTTAAAGTTCAGCTCTTTCAAGCTATAAACTTTTATCATTCAACAACAGTAATTTAGTACTTTTACTGCAGAAAACATAAATTCTTAAGACGTTGTCCCAAACATTATGGTAACAAATCACATTCAGTTCATGAAATATTTTGAACAGAGACGCAGAGGATTGGACAGTTCATTTTCATAACCTCTGCTGAACAAGGTGGGACTGGTTTAACAAAAGCAATCCTGAATACATGCATGCGCATCCCTGTGCATGAGCCCCGCCCCCACGCATGTGCAGCAGAAACCCAAAGACCAGCTGGCTGGCGGGAGGCGTGTGTGTATGCGCAGAGAAGCTGAGCTGGGGCAACAGCTCGTGTGCCCGCAGAGAGGGCTCTGTGTGCCACCTGTGGCACACGTGCCATAGGTTCGCTATCACGGAGCTAGGCCATCTTATTACCTAGGTACATGAGGTCTCAGTAAGGCATTTCTACAAGTAATTAATATTTTGTAATGAGGCAGCCAGAACATATATCTCAATTAAAGTATCTAGAATTAGCTACATTAGGGTAATCTAGTTAAATTTAATTGTAATAATATATGAGGATGACCTTGGGAAACAAGACAAAAAGATGCGGCCTAGGGTGGGAATGGTCAGATAAGAGGGATCATAATCCACATCTGCATAGTTGATAGAGCAAGAGGCTCAGGAGGTACCTTTCCTAAGTTATTGGGCTGTAAGGGTGATGGTAGGAGAATTGTACTTTCAGACTTGTAAAATTCTGTTAATGTAGCTTCACAATAAAGCAGAATTAGCTTATCTGGTCACGTTTCTAGCCTGATTTACCTAGTAAGGCAAACATTAGTTGAACATTTTGTTATATTTGTGATCAATTGTTACTAGAACATGAAATGGTTTTTGCTGATGGGGCACATGGACTATATTATATTCATATCCCTTCTAATTTTAAGAACTTTCAGGAGGCAACTTTCAGGAGGCATGCAACTGTTAAACTGATTTAATCAGTGAATCTAGCATTTATTGCTGTCAATTTATGTGACTACATTTTTAAATTGCAGAAGAATTTTGAATCACTATAAATGAAAACGAAGACCACAATTTCTAGAAAGTGCATTAGTTCCAATAGGTTCACTTTTTTCATAGTCATATATTTAATAATTGCCCCCACCTGTCGTATTAAAAGTTACAGTCTGGTAAAAACAACATTTTGGTATCTTAGTGGAGAGGGAACCCAATGTCTTCAGCAGATGAAATGGCACTGGATTATCCCACTCTGTTATAAATAACATCTCTTCCGAAGAAAGGGTAAAAGTGGATAACCCATTATAGATTAGAGAGAGAATATTAATCAACTAAAAATTATTTAACCAGTTTACATCCTTGATGCTATGGTAATCATTATCCAACCCTTCCTGTTAAGTATAGTTCTTTTTCCATTCATAGCCACCCTGAATGCATTGCTGCTGACACATCCCAGAAACAAAACTTCTAAAACCTATGATTTAAGACCTCACTTGAAGTCAGCTTGGAAAGACTATTTTCAGTGATTGAAAACTAATCCCTTAGAACAAGTTGCCACGGAAAAGCTGGTTCAAAGACCAGCAGTATGAAGAAGGTGGGTTTTACCTTTAACTTTTCCACACTGCCACACATGTGGGGTGCTCCCTGTAACCCCCATACATCAGATGCTGCAGCACTCGGAATAAATTCAAAGCCATGAGACAGTCCTGAAGGGAACCAGGCTGGACATTCCTTTCACAAGTTGTGATATAGGGATAACAGTGTCCTGAATTGTAACTTTTCCTTCCCTTGTCCTGTTCACCAAACAATATCCCCATTATTTAAAACAGCTATGAAATGACTATCATTCTGCTTCATAGGTATGAAAAAATGAAATATTTGAACCTGATCCTAGAACTTATTCATAAGAAAGTAGTTGTATTCCTCCAAATTACAGGGACAAAAAATTCATGAAATGTAAAGTAGGACTGTCTGGACAGGATACAACTTTCTGCTTCATGGATCTTCTGCAGTGTTAATATCTAAGCTATTGTTTCTTTACAAAATTTGGGTTAAACTATGGAATTTGCTGGTTTATGATAGGGTGAAAACCACCAATTTAGTTTTAAGACTAGACAAATGGGTGAGAGATTAATCTATTGATGGCTGTTAGCGTTGATAGCTGCATGTCCTACATACCAAAAGTGGCTCCTGTCCATAAATGTGACTATACCAAAGACACCAAACTGCTACCGTGTAATTCTGCGTTATAAAATGCTACGTTAGATAAACTTTTGTCTGATCCAGCAGGGATGTTTCGATGCTTCTGATGATCTCACAGGATTTGCATGACAATCTATTCCATGGATTTCTCAGCCCCAAAAGGAGCAGATGGTCCAACCATCTGGATGGTCTTTTACCATTTGATGGTGTTTCTTTTCAGTATCTGCTAGCTAAATAGTTTATATATTTAAGAATTGTTTTATCAATGGGTTCCGCCTCCCTATTTTAATGAATGTGTCTTATTATGTAATGTTTTTACAATGTTATGAGCCATTCTCAGTGATGCAGGGTCAGGATAAAACATCTGCATGCATAAATAAATAGCCAACAAGTAAAGCTTTTGTCCAAATTCATGGAGAGGGGGAACTACCATTCTTTCATTACTAAGAACAATTTCTCATTTTTGTGTTTTTTTTTTTAAATGACAATCCATGCTTAAAAATTCAACTCCATTTCTTTTCTTCCACTAAAACTTCCATTAGGCTGATGCTGCAACTGAATACCAAATTTTCCAATTGTTATGTTACAGTGTTTGTAGACAAAACGTGCTAACCTACCAGCAGTACAATTTGGGAAGGCAATGCACTCAATAAGACCAAGTTGTCTCAGAGGACAATAAACTTATGTCCAGTTTGGAAAATAAGGCAAGCAAAACAATTGCTAGTAAGAACATTTTGTTTTTCAGCTTAAAATATGACATATTTACCTAGGTAAGCTCCACTGAAGCAGCACCCATGATATCTATATAACCTAAACATGAACAAGCTTTTACTCCCAAGAGCAGTGCTAGGTAAAGAGCCATTAGCTACATATCAATGTGGGCGTAGTCCGAAACTGTGCTTGGCATAACCAGAGTGAGTTTTCCTCTTGCCCCTTCCAGGAATCTTGGGGGCATCAGGAATGCTTGCCTCCTCTAGCATTGCTAACATATCCAAACTTTCTGATTTCATGCACCTCAGCTAATGGTTTATCAGTGGGGGAAAGTAGACTTTTAGAGGCTGACCAAAAACCATAGATCAGTGTTTCTCAACCTTGGAAACTGAGGGTGGACTTCAACTCTCAGAATTTCTTGAGGAATTCCGGAAGTTGAAGTCCACACAACCCAAAGTTCCCAAGGCTGAGAAACACTGTCCCAGACAACCACTTAAAATGGACCAAGATAGTTTTGAACTTGACACTTTTTTAAACATAGTAGCCAGGCTGAAGTTAGGTCCACATATCATATTAAATTGTTTTAAGCTATTGTGCCCTGAACTAAAGTATAAACTGGGCAACAGATACCCATAAGCTCTTTTTTTTTCCAGCTCTGGGCTTTCTCCAGTTGCACCACCACATTGTTTGGTGCCATTTTGAGGTAAGGAACTAATGAAAACTGTAATGTGAACTTACTGTAACTGAGCATAACCAAAAAGCAAATCTCCTACCTGCCAAAAGAAGAGAAAGTAGAAAATCCTAGGCCCACCTTCAAGCCTGTCCACTTTGCATTATCACTATGTCACCCTAGTCCTCAGCCTATTCAAATTCAGCCTTAACTATGGAAACTCCCTGGGTGAATTTGGATCTATAATTTTGTCTCGTATTCCAACCTAATTCACACAGTATTTTTTCTGGGAATAAACTGAAGGAAATTTCTCATTCTCAAAACCATTGTTCCTGGGGAAAATTGAACAGCTAAATAAAATAAACCAATAAAATAAAATATGCAAACATTAAGCACAGTCCCTGTTTTAAAAAACGACACAAGTTCTTGACATAAACTGAGTTTACACATGACTTCAATGTAACACTTTTAGGTAAGAGGCGTAAGTTCAATGTGGTAGTCATTCCTTCTTTTGAATCTCCATTTTGGAAAAGTTTCCTCCTGACATTATTAACAATAAGCTCTACAAATGCCTATTCCTAACTAAACTGTAGTTTTTATGCTTTGTAACATATTTCTGCTTGCAAAAATCAGCATTTATATTTGAATTCTTTGAGAACTCATGGATAAATCTGGAATTTGTTTACTTGCTTTTGATTTATAAGTAACAGCTAAGCTTTTAGATATGTAGACTAACTATTAGAATTCGGAGCAATAGAGATACTCGCTATGAAATCATAGGAGCTAATGTCCACCTCTATGGAGAGTACTCAGTTTGGATGGCACAGGTTGCTTCTTTTAATAAAGGCCCATCCTTCTAATACTGAACATGACTGCCTAAATCTCTCCCCTTAAAAATAACAGTTCAGATATTCTTACCTGAGTAGAGTTATAACACTAGAACACCAAGGTGCATTCGTAACTGTTCACACTGCTAAATTCTGCACCAGCTGTAGCTTCCAAATGCTCCTCAAAAACAGCACCATGGGCAGTGCAGGGCAGTAATCAACTTAGCAAATAACTAAAGTGTGAGTCACAGTGAACACAGTTTCCCAATCCAAGAAAGGTGCAACTAGCACACAAGGCAAATAGTGCAAAAGTCAAAAAAGGGCTGCAAGTCCAGGAGGACCCTAGGCTCACATAGTTGTGGCCATTGCAACATCCCTACAGCTATGTGATTGCAATTTGGGTAATTGACAACCAGCTTGCAATTACATTGCAGCATCCTGTGGTCACCATTTGTAACCTTCACTGTTGCCTTCCATCAAGCAAAGTCAATGTGGAAGTCAGTAGGAGGCCAGAAAAGGCAATTACATGACCATATGGTGCTGCAACCATGTGGGATTCGCTACGATCTGAAGAGTTCGATTAGTTACTTTATTGCTCATGCTAATTATATAGAAATCTTCCCAGACTAGCAGTCTGAATCTGGGGCAGATTAGATAACGTTCCACAGCATTCAAAGGGATGTCAGACCATGCCCACTTATGCCTACATAATGACTCCAGATGAATTCTTCACTTGACTCCTTTCTCTGGCTTGGGCTCTCTCCAACATTGCAGTCATTTGATGTTGCATCTTATGATTGTGTAGCTTAGCAAATGAGTTCCTGGTCCCTATTTAGGACTGCCCTTGCATACCATCCGGAGATTGCAGCTGGTGCAAAATGCGGCGGCGCGTGTGGTGATGCGAGTTTCCCGGTTCTCCCATGTTACCCCCCTGCTACACTGCCTGCATTGGCTGCCGGTTGCGCTCCGGGTGGGATTCAAGGTTCTAGTTTTAACATACAAAGTTCTTCATGGCATGGGTCCTCAATATTTAAGGGAGCGACTCCTGCCAACATCGAATACTAACCGCCCTATGCGAGCACATAGGCAAGGACTCCTTGGGGTCCCGTCAGCCGGCCAATGCCGGTTGGCGGTCCCCCGACGACGAGCCTATTCTGTCACGGCCCCTGACCTCTGGAACCAACTTCCCTTGGAGCTCCGCCTGGCCCCTGACCTCCGCACCTTCCGCCATGATTTGAAGACCTGGTTGTTCAACCAATCCGGGCTGTGACCCAGTGGGTGGGGTGGTCTTATTTTTGTATTATTGTAATTATATTCTCTTTGGGGCTTGTTTTAGTTTAATTCTTTTTTAATTATTTATTGTTGTTGCTGTTTTAGTTGTGAGCCGCCCCGAGTCTTCGGAGATGGGGCGGCGTATATGTCCCAATAATAAATAATAAATAAATAAATTATGTTGGTAAGGGAGAACAACCCATATTACTTCATCCCTCTCCCACCAGAATTAATCCACAAGCACAGTTGATATTGGTCCTATAACCTTGTCTGAAACCAGATTGAAAAGGGTCCAGATAATGGTAGCCATTTCTTCTCAATTGTAATCAAAATGGGTACTTATCCAGTCTTTGCAGGGTTCAATGTAGTTGCCCATTAAGACAACAGTTTTTTTAATGCTTGATTTTATTCTTAGAAGAACACATGAAGAACATTGGTCTGGAGAAGAGCAACAGATTTTCTATACTCATTATTGTTTGATTCCTCCACGGTTATCACAGCTGAATCTTCCTCTACAAAAGTTTCTAATTAAGTTCATACAATGTTTTTTCAGAGTGCAGAGTAGAAGCTCCTTTCCTTTCTATAGTGCATGGTCATACAATTTTTTTTATTGAAGTCCACTCTTGACCTTTCAATAGCATACTGTTGGGGGTCTCAGTTCCTCAAGTGGGTAGGATTTGGAGATAAATTATATTTCATTACTTATACATAATTATCCTTCAATGTTTCTCTTTGGTCACGATTCAGCAGAAGTGGCATACCTCAAAGGAAAAGAGCACATCTTGGTTTAACCTGGAACAGTATCTGGCAGCGGCATGATGGGTTGGCTTAGTGGCTCAGTAGTTAAGTCTCTGGGCTTGTTGGACAGAAAACTGACAGCCCCAGGTTCGATACCCAAGTGCTACATGATGGGGTGAGCTCTCATTCCTGTCTTAACTCCTACCAATTTAGTAGTTCGAAAGCATGCAAATACAAGTAGATAAATAGGTACCACTTTGGTGGGGAGGTAACAATGCTCCATGATGTCGTGCTAGCTGCATATCCATGGAAATGTCTTCAGACAACGCTGGTACTACAGCCTTGAAATAGAGATGAGCACTGTCCCTAATAGTCAGTAATGGCTAGTGGAGTAAAATCTACACAGACTCCTTTATCCTTTACTGTTTTTTAAGTATGTGATTCAATGTTTTCCAGATACACTCCTGCTGGTGTTTATATATGGTTGTATGTGGCTCCTAAAAGGAAAATATTTCCAGCTCAGGGTGGAAATGAGGGGTCCTTGCTCCGCTTTGAGCTTCGTTCAGTTTTTTTTTTTCGTCATTTCATTACCCGAACTAGGCAACATCATCAATGCTGGTAGGGAATAAGTTTGCTCTCAATGTATATTCTAGTGCCTTGCCCTTTCACTCTTGGTGGGAATGGTCTTGGTGGTTCTTTGATTGGACTGTATATGTTTTTTTCAGTAGTTCTTTCTTAAGCTAGAGCCGATTTTTTGGAAAAATCCAAAGATACTGGGTGCAAGTTATTTTGCAAGTGGGAAGAAATGATATGACAAAAGTGTTGTGGCAGAAGTGTTAAAAAGCTAATGTGATAATGAGAAATTGCAAATGCCCAGCATTTTGTATATTTATACTTTGCTTTAAAGTTTATCAAAAATAGAAGTACTGTAAATAATTTAGCACTGAGCTTAATCTGGTTCTTAAAATACACTTGAGAAAGTGATAGAATTGAAGCACCTTCAACAGCCAATTGGATGAAAAGTCTGGGTGCAAGGGAAATGAAACACTAAAGGAATTATGAAGACCAAAGCAATGCCAATAGTTAAGCCCACTCAGGTATTTCATATCGTTAAGCTATGTTGGACTACTTACTCTCATCAACTTCAGGATCAGGGCAAAATGCTATAGATTGTGCCAGGTTGACTAGTCCATATGATATGGTAACAGATTTCAGTCTACTTCTGCAAACCTGTTGGTTTATGTTACTATTACAATTGGTAGAAGAGCTAATAGGATTATAAGAAGGTGGCCTCAAGATAGTTATTAATAGGTATAGAGAAGAACAAAATTATGGACAAATAAACTAATATTTATATTCATTAGAGTTTTCAAAAGGTTGGCTAATCTACAGTACTTTGTGTCAAAATCTTGTATTGTTACTGATCTTCTTTAAAAATTAATGCCTATATGTAGGCTTTTTTAAGTTTTAGATTTACAGTGTTACTAATACGGATTTCTCAGAAACAGCCTCTAGGCTGGATTAGGTAACATGATGGAGAGATATAATTAAATCTCCCATCTATATTTTAGCAAACATTAACCACAGGGAAGCCTATTCAGACTCGAACCCTTTGCTGGGTTACCAATTAAAATCTGAATCAGTTGGACAGAGGTTATGGGCAAGAAGCCTTCTATACAGATAGCAGAGCAAGTTATGAGGTAACAGCATTCAGAAGCCCAATTCAGATGCTAACATTTCCACTCACTACCAGAAAAGATACTGCCTGAATCCTGAATAGCCCTGCTAGTCAGGATAATAAATAAGCCAAGAATCTTGCTTTTGGCAGAAACACCATGACAAAAAAAACCACTGAAGCATGCTAAACTTGAGCTCAGACCCCTCTCTCTGGCCTAGATCATCACAACGCCCTATCTTTGTCTCCCCTTCATCTCTTACCAGATCTTGCAGTTAACAGGTGCAGTTTGAACCCCAGGCTCCAAGCATTTTTAGCCAACCACAAAGAGCCAAAAAGAAGTGGAAGTGTGCTGTCAGTCTGCCAAAGGACCTGCAGGGTGAGAAAACTTCAGTTTGTCATTGGTTCAGACAGATGGAAAGTCAAGAAAACAGGGCATCAAACAATCTTGTCCATATATGGGAAAAATGGGGTGAAAGCCAATTGAAAGGGAAACTGCCAAACAGCTCTAAGAAATATTGAATTTTAAAACAAAGAGAAGACACTGCAAAAAGGAGAAAGTCTTTCCAACCTCTCGGAGATAAACCAGCGGTGTAGGCTTAGAATAGAATAGAATAGAATAGAATAGAATAGAATAGAATAGAATAACAGAGTTGGAAGGGACCTTGGAGGTCTTCTAGTCCAACCCCCTGGCTATGCTAACCAGCACCTATCTTCACCCAGTCCTGCCCTCAAAAATCAACTGCCATGGAAGATGAGGGCCAATCAAACAGTTTCTTAGGAAGATCTTATCTAAGAACCTCTCCCTTTTCTTTCACACTTCCGTCTTTAGAATTCATTGTAAGCTTTCATTTAAGATAGTAAAATGAGCAATCTAACCGTGATTGGTTCTTGATTCTCATGTTGCAATTCACTTAAGAAGTTGAAGGGGTGCAGGCTGCGTGGATTGCCTGTGAGGAGGTAGAATGTAACAGATTTGACTGAACTGTGTTTATTATCTTGGGAGTGAACCAGAAGGCATGTTGTGATGGCTATATTGGGGGTTAGGATTAATATAGATTCTACATTACTTTTATCTTTGAGCAAAATTGTAGGAATGTCATGGTGATTATTCTGGAGCCTGTTTTGGAAGGTCATCTTGGGGTCACCTTCCTAGCAGGAATGATCCATGGTGTTTGGGTTCTAGAACTGATAGAGCACTTCCAGCTTTCTACGGCTGATTCTGGGAGAGACATGCCTGGAAGGTGAAGTTGCCTTACAGACTCAAGTTGCTAAATTTGGGAAGCCTACAAAGATATTCCTGTCTGTAGGACTATCTGATACCCCAATATTGACACTCAGATCTGGGTGAATGTTAAGTATGCCTGGATACCCCAAAAGACCAATTTGGAGATTTCATCAACACTGGGTTAGATGGATCAACAGTCTTATTCAGTAGTAATCAAGTTCCTTTCTTTCTAAAGCAACAATACTATTAAGAGAACAGTGCTAATTTTTGCATGTCTTTTGAGAAAAAAGTTTTACTGTCTTAAATGAAATTTACTCCCTGGTAACTGGGGAGTAAAATTGCAACATATATATTCTACCTTTAGATGAAGAAAGTTGTTTAGAAGGAAATACCTGGATAGATAGTGCTTCTGTCCCTGCATTATTGATATACAATTAAAACATGATGTTCATAGAATATTAATGCTAGTAGATGCCTCTATCAAATTCAGATTTGTATAAACATATAAGAAAGGAATAAGAGTTGCAACAATCTCTCTTACGGATATACCTTGGAATCCATTTGTTCAAGCATTCAATTAACTACTAAGAAAGAAGCTGCTCTCCCTTAGCTATTGAGGGAAAATTATCTAATTTCCATGTTTCATAAGATAGTTGTAACAATTCCCCAAGGTGAAAGATTTGTCATTCTCCGATTCTGTGGTATTGCCTTAAATGCAAAAACAGGAGGTGTTCAATATGGCAAGTCAGCATATGTCATACTCTTTGTTATTATAAAGCAGGAATGCCCTCTTTCTTGCATCCTGGCCAAAATGAGTGCTCTTCTCCAAATATCTAGTATGCTTATATCCATCCACCCTTAATTTGGCAAAAAAAAAACTACACTAGCATTAAAATTGCTTTCTCTATTGCCCGTTTCTTATCCTGCCCCCAATATTTCTGTTCCTAGTCACTGCCAGCTAACTAATGATTCCAAGATAATGGAAAATTTTGGGGCTGCCCCTGGATGGTGCTGGAATAAGGGGGAAATACTATTTTAAATTGTACAATAAGGGCAACTTAACTGCACTCATGAGCTGCAGAAAAGATGATTTTACTGGCAGACAACAGAAAAAAGAAATTGCCAAGGCAAGTTTGTGCTACAGTTAGGTCAAATAAGGAAAAGCACTATGTATTCCTATCCCATAATATAATGAATTGATACAAGAACTCATGAACAATTTAGTTCCAGTTCAAAGGGTATGCCTGGAGTAACTGGAAGATCATATTTATGCCAGTTTCTGTAGCAGCAGCAGTCATAAACTGCCAAGCTGGTAGAACATTTTTGCTGTACAATGCTTCAAAATAAGGTGGTAGAGCTTATGCACTACTAAATGTTCAAAGATGAGTACACCAATTATTTTGAGTGCTTCTGGTGGTTTCTTCTTGCAACAGTCAGCCTGCCAAAAAAGGCTAAATAAAGCACTCCATTACAAGAACCCATTACATGTATAAAGGGAAAAGGTTCAGATGGATTTGTAAGGGAAGGAGGATAACATTGCACAAGAACCCAGCACTGCAAGTTTTGACAAAAAGATGTGAGGGAAATGAGATGTTTTTCTCTTTCTTTTACACAATTGGAAGATAATAGATCCATTACATCATAAACTTGTTTAATACATAGCCAAGAGGAAGGATGAGGACCTGCAGCAAAACTGGCAACATAGGGGATATGTTTGGTAAGACACAGGCAAAATATTTAGCATATCATTTGAGACAGTCCTTAAAAAGGAAAGACAAAGAGAGAATCAACAATAACAGAAGTAAATAATCTGTCTTTTCCATAGCTGGCCATAACAGATTAGTTTCATTAGTAGTAATTTTATGCATTTCTTCCTTTGTCCTGGACTTCTATTTGTGTCTTGTAAGCTTCCTGCTGATATTAGTGAAAGGACTGCAGCAGTATGAAATTTTCTAGTTCTTGACCTCAAAAACAAACATATAGACCATCAAGTAAACCCAACAAACTAACTTTAGTAACCTTTCTGACAGAAAGAAATGTACCAGTTCAGGATCCTACATCACTGGCATAGACAGAAATTTTAGTGACTGGAGTACAAATGTATTTGTGGATATTGATTAATATAAAATGAAATAGTAAGAATTTAAATCCACTTTTATGTGGAAGTAAATTCAACGGTAATCACTTCTGAAAAATCACAAAAAGCCACCTTCATTGTAAGCACAGAAGCTTACATAGTTCAAAGGAATGGTGGGTTCATTACTAATTTTCATATCATCTTATGCCCTCAGGAAAGAGTTTGTCCTATTCTTAAAGTATCTGAAGGTCATTTCACATAAGATGTTTTCCTCGTTAGGTTATATAACAGTGCAGATTTTTTTAAAATGAGGAGCAATATATAAATGCTTTAAATAGATAAGTACAAATGTACCATGTACTTATGACAGTGTTGCAAGTGTTATTATATTAGGTGGGTACACTGACCACAGCTCCCAATGAGAAAACGTCCCAATTATCAGATCCATAGAACCATAATTGGAAGAGACCATTTAGGCTTTGGTGCAGAACTCCAAATGAAAGCATCCACTGATAGGCTGTCATTGTTTAGGCTATATCTGAACATATCCATGCACACCTGAGTAGGGAAAGTAAAGTGATATTTCTCTGGTGACCCATATAAACACATCCCTACCAACTTCCTCTAATTATGTCAGTAAAAATCATAACCCTTTCTTAATAAAGTTTCTGTTTTAAAGAAGCAACTCATTTTACTAAAATGCAACACATTTATTTTTACAAGTTTCAAAAAACAAAACACCTGGGGCAATCTCTAAATTAGGATGAAGCAAAACCTGACAAAAAAGCATATAACTCTTTTGCTACTTTTTGGCAGGCCTTAATAAATGAGTAATAGTGAACTTAGGATAGTTTTTCCTTCTGATCTTCATTATTTTTTTTTTAAAAACTTATTTCAGAAAAGTGCAACTCCACATCCTTGGTTTCAAAATAGTATTTCAAAACAAACTCCTTCCACAAGGATATTTGGGTAATTTGGTCACTCTACTGACCACTACTCTCTCTGTAGCTCCGTCAAGCTCTCCAGTGCACAAGCATCCATTCTAGGACAAACTCCTCTATAGATTCAGTTATTTCCATGCATTGGCTGGATTTCCATGCAATCCATACCTCAACTTTATTCAGAGTCTGCCCTATCTGTATGCCGGGTTTTTTTCTTGAGCTGTAAGGCTAAGAGCTGCCATGCCTGGGACAAGTCCATCCCTCAAGTAATCAGTGTCACTCTTGCTTTACCCAATGCCATAACCAACCCACCCACCCATCTAGCATCTGAGCCCCACATTCTGCCTCTCTAGTGGCTCAGCCTCAGCTTATTCCTTTGCCCCTCATCTACTGCCAGCTTAGCCTGCAACCCCTTCCTTCCCCAGGAAGTCTTGTCAATGTTGTGCCTTCTCATGGGGAGGAGGTGGGGGGACCCTTAGCCACATATTATAGTCCAACTCTCAAGTGCTCCAGTTCCTCCTACGGTATTTCCCTTCCCATTCTTATCTTCAGCAAGGAGACAGCAACCCCGAGGCTCTCCAGGTACAGTATAGTCCTCCTTACCTCTGACAATGCCAGGGCTGGCTGGCGCTTACAGGAGTTGCAGTCCAAAGAGCCTGGACTCTGGATTATAGCAGGCTGCTTATACCTGGTTTTAAACGCACATTCCATACTTTCAGTCTTCTCCGACTAGCACCATAGACGTTCCGACGTACACCCCAGTCTAGTCGTGACACGTGACCAGCGCGAACCCCCCCCCATCTATTACTCGGCTTTTCCCCCCGCCCCCGACCTTTTCTGGCATCCAGGTATAAAGCCACCCACCTCCACATCGCAGACCTCAGCGCCCCCCACCCCGCCCCGCCGACACACAAGCGCATATCGTGGGGACTCTCCGCATCCACCGCCTCTTACTCCGAAATCCCTCCAACTGTACACCCACCTACGCGCAACACACAACCGCCGAGCTTCGCCACTCCGCCCCACCGCCAAGAAGGTAGCCCCCCTTGTCTCACCTGAGCTCCGGCCGTAGCTGGAGGTCTACCTCTCGGCCCACACGCCGCCCGACCCAGATCCGCTCCTCCGCCACTCACAACCAGAGCCGGTGCGGAGTGAGCGGCGGCCCGTCAAGGCGAAGCCGCAGCTGGGCAACCGGTATGAAAACCCGCGAGGACTCTGGGGCGCCATCTAGCGGGCTCCTGTGGCAACGGCGGCTGCCCTGCGAAGGCTAGCGGCGAACCTTAAAGGAGGTCCCGAGCTTCCGGGTCGCTGATTCGGAGGAGACTTAATTAGAGTTAGGCATTTCTCTCTGCTTTGTTTTATTCCAATAATTTTTACGCCGCCCAATGGAAAGAGTTTGGGCGGTGTACAATGTCAAAGGAGTATCACTATCTCCTCCATTAAATTCGATCATAAATGCATCTTAAAACAAGACACACAATTGCCCCTTTGCATGGTTTAGGAAGAGTTTTAGCACTTGCTTCGATGCTAGGAGACAGGAGCAATGTGTTTCTGGGACCAGCATATTCCCATACTGTACAGGTAACCACTGAGAAGGTCTGCTCACTTCATCGAAGTGGGCCTTGAGCACCTCCTCTCTGGATGTCCACATAGATCAGGGAGATTCATATTGCAACGCACAATCTGTTACCTGATAGAGAACTGTGCCATATTTGGCTTTAAAGGTAATCTTTAGTGTGTAGGGATGTTCTATAGTTGTGGTTTTCCTCTGTTAGTAGTCTGGTCACTGTTTTATTTATTTGAATTTATTGGCTGCCCATCACTACATTCTAAGTTGGAGTTACGATTTCAGTTGTCCAGCTGTGTGGTGATCAGGACATGGATTAATACACCCCTATCTTCTAATTTAGATAAGGCCATAACTGGTGAACCTCTTTCTAGTGCCACAATTCACTTTGGGAGGATACAAAGTAAATGATTTTAAACAAAATAATTAAAAATTATAATTACTTTTGAATATGTTAACAGCTCACAATTCTTAATCCACAAAAAAGATCCTCAAAGTCAATTGAGCTCTAAGTGATTCTATAAAATACTTTAGACACTTTATTTATATTTATTTATAATTGGACTTGTATGCCGCCCCCTCTCCGCGAGGACTCAGGGCGACTTTAGGAGTGTTGGAGGAGAGGACTACCAGCATATGGTTTGTGTAATATGATTAATTCCCCCATTTACCAGATGTTAATGATTTCATGTTCAGAAGGGGTTTTTCCATCCACCCACACATTTGCAACACAATAGGAGCTAAGGTGAAAGTCCAGGTCATCATAAAATGCAGGCAGGCATTTTTGAATACAGGTAGTCCTTGATTTACTAGAGTTTATTTAGTGGCTGTTCAAAGTTACAATGACACTGAAAAAAGTGACTTAAGACTATTTTTCACACTTATGAATATTGCAACATCCCTATGATCAAGTGATCAAAATTCAGATGCTTGGCAACTGACTCATGTATATGACCGTTGCAGTGTCCCAGGGTCACGTGATTCCCTTTTGCGACCTTCTGACAAGCAAAGTCAATGCGGAAGCCAGTTGCGGAAGCCAGTTGTTCACTTAACAACTGCGTTACTAACTCAACAACTGCAATGATACCCTTAACAAGTGTGACAAGAAACGTCGTAAAAATGAAGAAAATTTCACTTAACAACTGTTTCGCTTAGCAATAGAAATTCTGGGCTCAATTGTGATTATAAGCTGAGGACTACCTATAATGAGAGAGGTTCTATCAATCTTTTTTTTCTGGATCTAGGTTTCTTTAGGTGTATCGGAGTACATTACCCTGTTACATTGGGTAGTCATATATAGTATGGGAACACTAGGCCACAGGAAGGGGTGGAGGTGTGGGTCACAGGAGGCCTGGGTCACACTCATGGTTAATTTAGCTTCTGGAGATTGAATTATAAAAGGCAACTCTGAGCAAACAGCAAGTGACAAGTTATCAGGAAATTGAAAAGAAAGAAAGCATTAAAGCTCTCGCTCCCTTCCGCTCAAAATTACAGTACTTGGAAGCCTAAGATTCACATACTGTACTTGACTTATTTGTGTGCGGAAAGGAAGTGGGTGAGTTTTGGCAGAGGCAAAACTGCTACCAACGCATATTACAGTACCTGGAAAACCAGAAATCACACCATCAGCTTTTAGATGCATTCTTTAAGAAATTAACTCTTTGATGTATATGAAGCTGCATATTCTTGTTCAGAACTTTATAATTACATTTTACCCTCAAGAGAAACGGTGCTAATTCTTCAACTGTATCCCCCCCCCAATTAAACCAATGGCTTTTGCAAACAGAAGGCTACATGTCACTCCCTCTGCCTTCAGCAATGGTTTATGACAAAATTTTGGCAGGGGAGAGGAAGTGCTCTGCATCTGGAAGGTCTCTTAGGATTTTCTGATTCACCTTCCTGACTGTTCTGCAGAATATGAAGTCAGTGGCTGTATTGCACAACACAATGAACTAGCCAACTACATTTTACTCAGGTGATGATGGTTGGGGTGTGTGTGTGTTAATTTAATTTATATTCAAACTTTCTGCCCCAGGGGCACTTAAAGTAGGGAACAATTGAAATGTTAAAT
The DNA here is from genome assembly GCA_009733165.1 of Naja naja. Classification (NCBI taxonomy): domain Eukaryota; kingdom Metazoa; phylum Chordata; class Lepidosauria; order Squamata; family Elapidae; genus Naja; species Naja naja. The sequence continues at coordinate 137,309,011 of CM019151.1, read as the reverse complement.
ATAAACAATTAAACACAGATAAAAGGAAGTAAAATGACTATTCATTCAAACTGAGAAACTTTGGCTAAAGAGGAGGATATTGAGTTCTTTCAAAGAGGGTCAAGCAAATACACTCTGTGTGCTTTAGAATGATCAGATTTCCAGAAATAAACTCACCAGCAGTTTAGAAAACTCACCAGTTGTATAGAAAAGTATGCATTCATTGATGTTATTCTACAATTCAATTGCCAACAGGGCTGAGGGAAAAAATTACCCACCAACCAAAACTTGGAAATTAAGGTTTGGGGAAGCTAATGAAGCACCTTTCAGTAATTCCAAATACTTCCTGTCGTTGAGTCTACATTGCAGGGAAAATCATTTCAGGTCAGATCAAATTAACAGATGACTAATAAGCAACAAAGGCTCTATTTTTCAGTCAGGAAATGAAGAACTGAGTAGGTCTTTTTTTCTACAGGTAGTCCGGAAAATCCCAATTGGGGTCACAATGGCTAAGCAGGCAGTTGTTAAATGAGATATGCCTGAATTTATTATTTTTTGTGCCACCATTGTTAGGTGACTGATTGCAGTTGTGTATCCAGCTTCCCCTAATAATATAATCCCAGTGTACATACAAAGCAATAGGATGATGATGACGATGATGATGATTTATTTATTTATTGATATCACTATGTCAGGAGACAACAGAGTTGAAGAAAAAGAACTAGAAAAAGATCACGAAATATCGCAACCTGGCCTTGAAACTACGTGATTATGGAGAAAACAGATAACAGTGGTACCCATTGCCATCAGGGCACTTGGTAACATGTCCAAGAATTTTACAAAATACATCAAGAAATTGCAGCTTCCTGCAATAACACCAGCGGAACTGCAAAAAACCTGTGCTACTTGGAACATTGGACATTTTAAGAAGATATTTGGTTGATACCTAGAATCAACCATTAGTGCCAGTCAATGATATTTGTGATACATTTTTAAATGTTCAGTTGACTGAGTTTCATGTTTAATGAATAAAAGAGATAATAACAACAACAATAATAATAATAACACCACCAATAAGAGGGTAGAATGAGAGAGATAATAAGGGTAAATAATAATACTGCAGCCATAAGGTAGTATTGATAAATAGACATAGACATTAGACAGCACTGTAAGGAGTAGGTGTTCAGCAGAGTGATGGCCGGAAGGACAAAAACTGTATCTGTGTCCAGTTGCTTCGGCTGCAATGCTCTGTAAAACTGTCCCCATGAAGAGGTAAAACAGTTTATGTCTAGGATGTGAGAGGTCTGCAGATATCTTCTCAGCCTTCCTTTTGACCCATGCAATATACAGGTCTTCTGTGGAAGGCAGGCTGGTTGCAATTGTTCTTTTTGCAGTCTTAACTATCTGTTGGAGTCTGTACCTGTCCTGTTTGGTTGATGTAACAAACCAGACAGTTATAGAAGTACAAATGACAAGACTCAATAATTCCTCTGTAAAACTGTATCAACAGCTCCCTGGTCATTCTGAACTTCCTGAGTTGTCACAGGAAGAACGTTCCTTGTTGTGCCTTTTTAATGATGGTTTTAATGTCAAGTGTCTGTTTCAGGTATTGAGGGATTATAGAACCCCAAAATTTGAAGGATTCTATTGCTGATACTGTGCTGTCAATGTGGTAAGAGGTGGTTAAAATAGAATGGTTCCTCCAAAAATCAACTCTCATCTCTACAGTTTTAAGAGTACCCAGCTCTAGATTGTTATGGCTGCACAACAGGACCAATTGTTCAACTTCACGTCTATCTGCAGACTCAACACCATTTCAAATTAGGCCAGTGAATCATCTTCAAACTTCAGAACTTTAACAGAGAGTTGCCTTGAGGTGCAGACACTGCTGTATAGAGAAAAGAGCAACTGAGAGAGCACACAGACCTAAGGGGAACCTGTGCTTATTGCCTGGGTACTAGATGTAATTTTCCCTAGCCCCACCTGTTGCTCCTTATCTGCCAAAAAATTGAGTATCCACCTACAAGTATGAGTAGGTACAGCAAGCTGGATCAATTTAGAGTAGAGTATTTCTGGAATGATGGTATTAAACATTGAGTCCACAAAAAGGACCTGTGCAAAGGTCCCCGGTGATTGCAGAATGTAGTATACTGACATATTGACAGCATCATCTGCCAACCTCTTTGCTTGGTAGGCAAACTGCAAAGGGTCTAACAGTGGATCCATGATGACTTTCAGGTGGTTAGCACTAACCTCTCAAAGGTCTTTATGACTATGGCAGTCATTCAGCTTCCTGATGAAGGATTTCTTAGAAACCAGGATGATGGTACAGTGTTTAAAGCAAGAAGGGACATAACACATTTCCAATGATTTATTAAAAATCTGAGTGAAAATGGGGGCCAGTTGTTCGGAACAGGCTTTTAAGCAAGAAAGAGTCACTCTTTTCCCATCTTTTGCCTATGAAGTAGATCTCACCCATCTTTTCCAAGGATTACCAGAGATGGGAGGCCTAGAGGGATTGAGATAGGTGTAGGATAATTATCTAGGGTGTATCTTAGGCAGGGTAGGTAGTGGTAGATGATAGTGATCTCCTCTCAAATCTACAGGAGAATTCATTCAGGTAGTCTGCCAGTTGACAGTTCTCTCCAGCAAGGAGGGAGGTCTGCTGTAGCCACTATATTTTTCAATCTTCTCCACGCAGCAGCAGGTTCATTGACTGAGAAGTGAGTTCTCAGCTTTTCAGAGTAGCTTCTCTTTGCTACCCTGATTTCTCTTGTTAATGGCCTGATTGTACAAGATCCTATCTCTTTTCCTGTAGGTCTCCTGTTTAGCATGATGAAGTTGGTTAAGCTTTGCTGTAAACCAGGGGTGTCAAACTCACATCATCACGTTGTTGTCACGTGATGTCTCGCAACTTTCTCCCCCTTTGCTAAAACAGAGATGGGCATGGCCAGCATGTGACGCATCCGGCCCACGGGCCGTGTGTTTGACACCCCTGCTGTAAACCAAGGCTTATTGTTGTCATATATATTCTTGGCAAGTTTTTGAGAAGCAGTTTCCATTGCCTACTTTCTAGGGCTGAGAAAGAGGGACCGGCCCAAGGTCACCCAACTGGTTTGATACTTAAGATTGAAGTAGCGGGCAACTTTATAAGCTCCTGGTTTCTAGCCTGGTGCCTGTAACTACTATAGCAAACTGGTTTCTAGCCAAACTTAGTCTGCTATACAGTAACAGAGAGACAAAATATCTGTCTTAAGTTTCTTCACTCCTGTTTTATGTGGAATGGAAAGCAGCAGGTTTGGGCCCAGAGCTATCTGCATGGTGGGGAACAAAGGCAAAGGGCAGCAAAGATAACTATTGCATCATGATGTCACGTGTAAGTTATGTACTTGTGTCAGGCGTTTTAACACAATTACGTACTTGCATCATTTGTACAATGACTTCATTACACGTATGCTCTCATTTTGACATAAATGTGGTTTGTATCAAACACTGCAAGCAAATCATGCTCTCTGATGAGACAAGACAGTATCGTAGAACAGGTCATTAGACTAATATGGCAAAAATAACTAAAGAAGTTAATCTCTACCTCAGAAGTTCTGCATCACAGACTACAATGCTTGATGTAGTCAGGCACGTAAATTAATTGTGCATGAAAATCCCTTTATGTAAAAACCAGTTTGTTTTCTTGAACTAAAAAAAATCCTCCTGCAGGCCAATAGATAGATAGCTGTATAGAAGCCAGTTAATAACAAAATGACCTGGCTGTCTTCCTGAAGCTGGATAGGTTTCCCCCGCTCCCATCTGTGAGTGTTGCACATCAGAATTTATTCTACTGGAAAAAAACACTGTGGATGTTCTAAAGCAATCATACAAATAAATAGCACGTGACACAGAATGATCTTCACAGTACACCCCCAAAATAAACAGCAATGTTTCCCAAGGCAAGGGATTTCACACAGTTTGTGTACTGTCCTCAGATCACAGCCAGCTAGAATTCTGATAGTCGCAGAATTACAAATTCTCAGGGGAAAGACACCCTGCAGAGGAGGCCCTTTCATGAATTTGGTGAAATCCATGGTGATTTTGATATGGTTGCTTCAGTGTCTCTAGTTATGTCCAGATATATTTATCCTGCTAAAATTACAGTACTCAGATTGACTGAGTTAATCTATATATATATATATGAAAACATATGCAAAATTTAATTTAGTAGTCCTAACTGGCTTCAGAAGGATTCACATTTAGGTGTTGTGGATAAATTACAGGCAAATATTATTGCATAATGGAAATAAATTTCTGCTGTCATGTCAGAGTTTTGTCAATTTATTCCAATGAGGTTTTTTTTTAAATGCCTTACACTAGTTAATTGGCAAAAGTGATTGCAAGCAATTTAAAAAGTAAATGGAAAAAGACAGTATATTACTAGATATTTCCAATTCAGTAGCTCAATAGCTAGGGAGGGTTTATCAGATGAGATCAAAAGATGCCATTTCTTATCATTGTGGGGAAGGGAATGAACATTTAGTTACACAGAGCAAACCTCACCAATACAGAGGAGATTAAACATGCTTGGAGCTTCAGGATCCAGATCTTTGACATCTTTAGTCCTGGATGGGATTGCACTTTAAATCCAATTTGCAACTTAGGGGCTCTCCTTAACTTGCAACCAGTTTTCAAAGAGAAGGTGGCAGGCATGACTAGGAGACAGGTGCACCTCAATTTGTGTGCCACCTGTGGCCTTTTCTTGATCAGGACTCCTTGCATTCAGTCACTAGTCTGAGTCACTTCTTATCTGGACTACTGCAAGGCACTCTACATAGGGCTACCCTGAAATACATTTAGAAGCTTCAGCTAGTGCAGGGTGAGGCAGTGCGAGCAGTCTTTGGGACCCCTAAAATGGCCCATGTTACTGTTGCTCTACAAGTTGCACTGGCTTCCAGTTTGCTTCTGAGTGTAGTTCAAGGTGTTGGTTATGACATCCATGGCATAGGCCGAGGTTACTTGATGAACCGTCTCATCTTACTAGGACAGGCCTATCCCATTCATGCTGGCAGAGGGGGCCTGCTGCAGATCCTGTCAATTAAGGAACCTGGTGGGCGGGATCCAAGCAAAGAGCCTTTTCTGCTGTAGTGCCTCCCCTTTGAACATCCTGACCCTGAAATGAAGTCTGCCCGCACCGTCCTGTCCTTTCATAAGAGCCTAAAGACCTGGCTCTGCCTGTTGGCCTGGGGACCCAATGTGGAGTACCACAGTAGAGTGGCTATTAGACTAATAGCAGATCCCACCTTCCCCCTGCACATTCTGTTCCCTGCCCACCCATCTTTTAATTCATCTTTAATTCATAATTCATAAAAATGCACTATTTATTTTGTTTCTTTGTTTTACTATTGTCATAGTTACATTTTCATAATTTTACATTCTACTGTTGGAAGCTGCTTAGAGTGGCCCATGGTGAGATGGCAAATAAATTTAATATTAAATAAATAAGTTAGAAAGAACTGAAAATACAATCTTATACAAGCCTATTCAAAAGTATAATTATTTAAATCATCTGACTGTAGAACATGTTGATTCCTGGTTCAGACAACTATGGTTTATTGAATAAAGCTCATTTGGCTGGACTTGCACATATAAGTCATAAATCAGATTTTGTAAACCAAGGTGGTTTATAAGCCACTGAACAAACCTCATTTTGACTTTGCATGATAAGCCAACAAAATCAACATTTATTAGAGGGTAAAGATATAGGATTGCACTGTTAAAGTTTCATTTCTCTTAATAACCAGGGTACACTTCCTCAGGAAGATGGTATTCTCACAAAATTTGTTTCTAGGAAGAATAGAATAGAAATAGAATAGAATAGAATAGAATAGAATAGAATTCTTTATTGGCCAAGTGTGATTAAACAGACAAGGAATTTGTCTTTGGTGCATATGCTGTCAGTGTACATAACAAAAAAATACATTAATCAAGAATCATAAGATTTTAGCTTTTTAGGATGTGGCTGTCAGTGACTGAAGAATGGTTACTTTCCATTAAGTTTTAAAAATATATTCCATCACTACAGAAATCATTTTTACCATGAAGTTCAATAATATTCTGGCAAGCATCTTTCAAGAATCCAAGGAGTACAATGCTGTTATGTACTGTAATTATATTTCCTAAATCTCTTCTAGAAGACAGGCTAGTAGCATTATTTCTCGTGTTGCAGATGAAGTTGTTTTGTAAGAATCCTTAGCAAGTTGATGGCAGAAGAAATGGCTTACTGATTTTTAAATCTGTGCATCACTTCAATAGGTTTCTCAAACTTTGGAGATTACTGGCATGGAGACAGAGAGAAGAGGCAGCCCAGTCCCTGAGTTGGATGCAAATTCCAGAAGTACTTTAGGAGAGATTTCAAGAAGGAATTTTCATTTTAGGGAATAAGGTGGGTATTTACAAAGAAGTGTAGATTTCTTATTGCATACATTAATCGCATTACATCTATCAACCCAGGAACATAACAACTATCCTAAATCAGGCAAAATGCTTATACGTGATTTTAGAGAACATGCTAAGCTAACTGAACATGAATGAATAAATTTATATATTGTTTCAACCATAAATTATAGCAAACAATACAAAGCCTAGGTAATGCAGCAGTCAACTATAATTAAAATCAATAAGACTCTATTAAAATGTAAATGATATAGCTAATACAGTGATTGTATAAATAATAGTTAATTGCCAAAACATAATATAACATTTCTCTGACTGACAGTCTACAGTGTCTCCTTAGATATTCAATGTTATGCAAATAACACCAGAAGGGTTTCCCTCTTAAAAGGCACTCAAAAATGGTCATGGATAAAAGCAGAAGAAATGTGGTGTTTTATGGAATCAAGCATTTCTGAGAACTGATAAAATTGAAGTTTGCTGAGTGGCTCTTGAGAAGATGGCTTGTTGTACATATAAAATAATATTCACATCGAACCTTAGGTTTGTTAAGTGAATCCAAGGGAGAATGTTATTTTGCATGATTTTAGAAAGACTCCTTTGAAAAATATCCCAAACTCTATCCTAAGAAAAACAATGTAGTATGAGAGAATTTTCTGGACGACATTACTACTTGAAGATCAAGCAGGGATCATGACCGAACCTTTCAGAATTAAAAGTTCACCAAGAAAGAAATCTAAAACTAATTATAGGAAGGGGGGGAATGGCTGGTAGGAATTAATCTAATAAGTGAAAACAACAGTTCTCTTTTACTGAGAGACTGGAAATAAACAATTGGTTTTCATAAGTCTGTACCCTGGAAGTAGCTTTGCCATTTGAGGTTGCTGATAGTTTTAGCCACCTTGAATTTATCTGATCCTCTTTTAAAGACATCTCAAATTATGCCCATTATCATATTCCTGTACAGAGGACTACACAGTTCAACTATGTGCAGCATACGGAGAAAGGATTCTTCTTTTTTTCTGCCTTGAATTTCCAGCTATTTCGAATCAGTGGGTGACCTTGCTGTTGGGTATTACTTGAAACAGAGAGAAATGTTTCTCCAGGCACTTTATATGCATGATTATATTCACCTCTATCTTGGTCCCATTACTCATCTGTTTTTAAGCTTTCTTTCAAGCCTCCAGATATTGTAACCTTTCATCAAAGGGGAAGGGATCCAACTGCTCCCACTGTCATTTTAATTGCCTTTCTCTTCCTCCTCCCCCTCCCGCCTTCCCCCAGCCTCATGTGACTGGAATTGCACTTAGTATAGCAAGATTTGCCAAGAACCAATAAGGTTTTTGTCTCTTATCCTTTTCCTGAATATTACATTCTGAAATATTATGGTATGATCACCTATTTCCTCTTCCCCCAAATTTACAAAAATGGAAGCAAGAAATGTGAAGAGGAGAGGCTGCCCATTGACCATCTACTACTGTATTAACTTCTGCCCAAGCTCACCTTTCACCAAATGGCAACCCCCCCAGCTGTGTTCAGTATTGAATTCCAAGAATCTCTGGCCAAGTTGCTGGGGTTTCCAAGCCCTGAAGTCCAATCAAATCTGGACTGCCCTAGCTTGCAAAGATGACCCCTATTTTTGCAAGCAGATAATCACAGCCTTCCAGATGACAGGAATGAAGACAAGTGGGCTTTTGCTGCTCTTCCTGCTTCCACTGGCACCGTTTCTTGTTCCTTGTACCAATGCTTTTGACCCACAGTCAGGCTTTAGAGTAGAATATTTTTCCACGTAATATAGGATGGCATGCTGTATGCGCAAGAACTTTGTAAAGTGTTCTTTCTTTGCCAGCTGGAATGTTTTAAAAATAGATGACTCCCAAGGTAATTGATTTTTATTTTTATAGCTAATTAGTTTCATACAACAAATTTTGATACAGGAACAATTTAAGGAAGGGTCGGATTATACCATGTAATCCAGGCAACTATAGGCAGTTTCAGCTTCAGATTGTAATACTCTGTAAACTGAATAAATGAGACCTTGGGGGTAAATTTAAGGCAAAGTCAAAAAATCTGCAGTCCTCTCGGTGCCACAGATCATCTATGTGAGCCATCATTCAGAGGAGATATTATAAGTGATGCTATTTGGCCTTATGCGCTATCATTGCCATTTCTACAACTAAGGCAAAGACAAAACTTTTATTGTGACAGGCCCTACCCAACTTTTGAACAGTATGTTAGGGATTACACCTCTCACACTCCAGTAGATCCCCATCAATCAAGGGGAAATGGATGAAGATAAAACCTGGCAACAGCTTACAACTGAAACAAAAAAGAAACTGAAGGCTTGATTTTGACTGCTTTCAAGAGGAAACTATTCAAACTAATGCAATCAAGGCAAAAATTGAAAAATCTTCAAATAACATGCAGATTGTACAAAGAAGCAGAATATGTGAGCAGATCATATATTCAGCTCATGCCAGAAGATCATACAAACTGATTATAAATAATGACAAATCAGTCACCAAAATGATTCATTGGTACATCTGTAAATATTATCAAGTGCCACTCATGAAAAGTTGAGAGGAACATATAGTTGAAAAATTAATTGAAAATGAGCAGATTAAAATACTGTGGGATTTCCAAATAAAAAACTGATAAAGCCTTGACACGCCAGATTTAACTATGACTGAAAAGGTGAAAGTGTGAATAATTGATGTGGCAATATTGGATAGCAGAACAAAAGACAAAAAATTGGAGAAAATCACAAAATGTCAAGGTTTCAAAATCGAAGTTGGAAGTTTATGACATAAACCAGCCATGGCTGTCCCGGTAGTTTATCAGCTCGCTAGGTGCCATACCCAAAAAGTTTGGGCACCACTTAGAAAATCTGCACCTTGACAAATTTCCATCTGCCAATTATAAAAAGCTTGCTTGGGTCCACACATATATTATGTCAATACATGACTTCCTAGATTCTTGGCAAGAACTTAATGCATATGAAGGCCAACACCAGCGAAAGAACTGGCAGCTTTCATTTCACATTGCTGTGTAATAATCAGAACAATTCTGCCACCACAACCTTATAAACTAGGGGTATCAAACTCACACCGTCACAGTGGTGTCACATGATGTATTGGGACTTTATCCCCCTTCGCTAAACCAGATGTGGGTGTGACCAACATATGATTCATCTGGCCCGCAGGCCATGAGTTTGACAGCCCTGTTATAAACAGACAAAGATTATCAATATATAAGACAATTAAATCAAGATAAGTAAACCCAATGTCAATTAAAGACTGATAGTCAAGATTGTCAAAGGATAATCTTTACCAAACTCCAAGAACCAAAAGTATTTTTTTATTCATATTCATATTTATATGCCGCCCTTCTCCGGAGACTCAGGGTGGCTTACAATTTTTGGAGCGCAACCCAATGCGCTCAGCAATAGCCTTCATTCCATTGTATATGCCTGCTTATTACTAAGCAGCATTTTTTACAAAGTCAGCTTATTGCCCCCAACAATCTTGGGTCCTCAAGAGATTTTAAGGAGTTGTCAGATCAGAAAAAGTGGAGTCCACTTTGAGACGGATTGATTTTTTAATTTCTATTTTGGAATTATGCCTTAATCCTACTCCACCCCTCCCAAGTCCACAAATAAAGGAAAGCAAGGAAGGCAAGGAAAGAATTATCATTTTCTTAATTACAATTATCTAGGCAATTTGTGCCAGAGGACAAAAAACACTTTAAAAGAAATCTGGCAACTGAACGCTTTGAGTGAGGATTTCCTTCATGACCCAAAACTGTAAATTCTTTGGAGCACTTCGTTTATGATACTGTTTAAATTATAATGTACAATGTTGATCAAACTGATGTTAAAACTGATAACAATTTAGGTTTATTAAAATGCATGTTACTGTATGGTACACCCTTCTCTCATTCCTCTTTCATGGGCAATGGTACTCTTGTATATTTTTAAGTAAGCATTACATATAAAAATATAAATAAAGACAAGCAGCATATGTATTCCTATTGGATCTTTTTCTAAATATCACATAACCACAGGGGCCTGGTGTCCAAAATGCCTATTTCCCACAGATCTTTGTGTCTGTCTGTCTGTGACAACTGTATAGTGATGGAAATGCTACCACTGCTATCTTTATTATAGGGTAACTCAGATCAGTGTAGAAATCTGGAACAAAGAAAAATATTCTACTCTCTGTTCATTCTGCTGAAAGAAATAGTCTAGCTGGCTGTGTATGTCCCTTAGGTGCCATTTGAGCCTAAATGTTTGTAGCATATCCCAAGCATAATTTTATGTGTAGACTATGAGCAGGTGCTGCCTTCAACTCCTTTTGAGATCAGCTCATAATGTATACTTGATTGCAGACTTAAGTTTGCATGAGACATAATATTAACTAAAGTTAATATATACGTACCCTGATTTTAATGTTGATTATTGTTAGCCCAAACCAGAGGTCCAAACCAGGTGTTGGAAAACTTATTCAAGTTAATGATGTTAAACTTAGTGTATATGTACATATTTTAAACTCTCAAGTATTGATCATAGTCAACTGCACATTATGGTAAGGTCTACAATGTTGTCTACAATAGGCCCTGTGGTTATGTGATATTCAGAAACAGGTTGAGCAACTAAAATTTCACACAAATGAAGGCAAATATTCATGTCCCAGGGTAATGTTGCAGGAGTCTGAAAACTCAGAAGACTAAACGTCTGGTCCTGGTGACCAACTCAGACTGGATCCTAAAATTTCACACCTGAAAGTTAACCTTTCCTGGATTGGGTCCAATTTATTTTCAACAGTTTATTAATGATCTTGTTTCACTATTAAACAAAATTTCTATTTGGAAATAGAATTTCTGCTTTGTTTCTATTTAAAAAATTCTTTTGTTTAAAGGCAGTGGTATGACAGCCACACATTAATAACATTCTTGCTACTATGGCTTTTAATTAACCATAATTTTACACTGCAGGAGATAAATCTTTGTGCTGCTCAGACTTTTTAAAGTTAACATTAAAAGTTGTTTTAGCTAAAATTTAGCTTTAAATGTGGTTTCAGTATTTATTTTTAACACTCCTATCTCTTCTAGTTTTGTTGAATTTAATTCTTCCTTAATTGCTAATCATTGTTATTCCTGCTTTACTTAACTGTGTATTATGTTCCTGTGGCTAAATACACTTAACTATGGAGACTTAATTATTTGCTACTAATGTATCTTTTTAGTGTGCAATAATTTCCTTTTAGTATGCAATCAGTCTAGAATTCATCTAAACTTGTACTATAAAATAAATTATCTTACTTTCCTTCTCTACCATAGCAATCACATTTACAGTTTCCTCATTTGAGATATGTGTTTCTTCCTAATTTCATATCATTTCATTTTGTTGATGTGTTTTTTTGTTTCTAATTCCACAATCTTTGCAGCAGTCATTCCAAGCCTAAATCCTTGTGCAAACTTATTACCAAGAATCTCTTGGAAAGACTGGTTTTCTGTTATACACAGATGTGCTTGCTTAACAGTGAAGTGCAAAGCAGAATTAAATAGTGCAGATTTTTTTTCATAAATTTAGCTAACTGTAAAAACTCCTGTCTCTGTTGAGATCAGGTCCAGCAGCCTTCTTCAACTGTGTGTCCTTCAGATGAATTAAATTTTGGTTTCCCCTATACACAGCCAGACTGATGTGACAAAAATTAAATCCCACATGACTGAGGAGCACTAGGCTGGGAAGGATTGTATACTAAGAAGAGAACAAGCTGCTTTTCCAAGGTGCTCTTAATCTTTAAAATTCATCTTTCTCTTTGCATGAATCTATTTATTAATTGTCCTGTTTCGGACAAAGGAGTAACAAAGTGGTTAGAATGCAGTATTGCAGGCTAACTCTGGCCACAGCTAGGAGTTCAGTCCTGACCAGCTCAAGGTTGACTCAGCCTTCCATCCTTCCAAGGTTGGTAAAATGAAAACCCAGATTGTTGGAGGCAATATACTGACATTTGCAAACTGCTCAGAGAGTGCTGTAAAGCACCACAGAGCAGTATATAAATCTTAGTGCTATTGCTATCTTTCTCTTCCACTACTAAAAAATTGTTAGTAGTGAAGTAATTTGTGAAATTCAGTGCTGAATTCATATATCTGGATAAGCTATTATTTTAATTTTAGTTTATTGAATAGGCCAATGCCACTAAGCCATATTTTGTAGTTTACAAACAATAGTGATTGGATTCTTATACTAACTAAGCAAACAACAACAAAGTAAACCACCTAATAGTTCTATATAATGCATGGATCTACTCAGTATATGAAAATGACTGAGTACTTTTATTCATTGTGGTGCGCTGCTGTGTTTTTTTTTTTAAACACCATGCCCAGGAAGTCTTTTATTTTGGCTGCCTCCAAATGTAGAACAATATAGCAATTATTATCAGCCCCACCTTGCACTACAGGAATAGAGCACTTTTACCTTGTGCTGTCAAGCTTGCAACATACCATTATTTGAATCTGCGGGGGAGGTTGGCTTCCCCCTCCTACTTGTTTGCATTGCTGCAATTAAATCCACTAGACTCCTTTCAGAGAAACCACTTTATTAAATCCATTCATTGTTTTACTGCGTCACTTCTAGCCCAAGACAATTTAACAGCAATCATCCCCCATGTTTTTTAACTTGCTTTTGCAACAGAGTAGTTTGGAATAGTGCCAAGGCCTAGGCAGAGCTGGTTCTATTCAACACACATTTTGTGCCGTCAAAGAATGGAATTTTTTGATTTATAAAATAAAATCTTGTAAACTAGCAGTTGAACTAGGAGTCATCTATCTGAATATCACACTGTGGCTGCTCTGAGCACTGAATGCGGGGGTGGGGGTGGGGGTGGGGGGAGTCAGAATATACATTGAATAAATGCAAATATACACCTATACATCCTGATGAAGCAACTCCCAGTTAAAGAAGCGATTTCCTCAATATAAAGATAACGAACAGTATTTCCTATTATAGTATCCAGCAAACTAATGTAATATTTTAACTCCATGCTTGTTTTGCATCCTCTGCAGAGAAACAAAAAATGAAATACACTTTGTGATATGTGACATCTTATTAGAACTGATGCAAACATAACAGTTTCCTTTAAGAGTTACTGTTACTAGAAAATTCTTTTTAAACCTCCTTCATTGGAAGTCTGCAATAGGGCTCTTCGATTTGAGTTCCAAAAGTCTAACAAGCATATTGTGGTCAGTCAGATTTTCACAACACAGATTTATTAGCCATACTTGAAAGGCAAAGAAGGGCAATGTTTCAATGCTGGGGACTGCAGAGAAGGAAATGAGGCAGTAGTGAGGGCAATTATGTAGTGAGTGGGGTTGTGCAACCCATGGCACAACTTTTTGCTCTCTGGTTTAACAAATATGGTTTAAGCATATAAGGTTTCCAGTTTAATTTGTAGATATAGCATTTCAGAGTGGGAGCAATGTCTGCCAACTTTCAGTGCTTGCTTTCAATGGAAAATCTTGGGTAGCACAGTGAATCTGAAATCTGTGTGCAACTTCTACTATACTTAAAGATTTAAGTATAGTACTTTAAATGGATTCTGTGAAGTCCTGGTGTTTGGTGTCCTGTGCATACTGGATCCATTTCATGTTTGTGGGAGTGAAAAATTTGAAAAAGTGTAGCACTATTGATGTACAATTTCTCCCAATTTTTTCCACATCTTCAATTTTTATCACTTTTGGTTTATCACTACACTAGCTGTGACACACAAAAATCTTGTAGGGTCTTTTTTATTGCTTCTGAAGTTCAGCAACAAACTACATGAGATATACCAGATTCCATTATATATACTACATTATATAGTATAGTATCATCCTGGAAGCATTCATTAAATCCTCACTAAAGTTCTTTAGATTTTCCATCTTTCTTTATCTGTCTGCATAACTTGATTATATGTAATATTTCCTTAAAAATGCATTTTAGATTGAGCAGTCACTACAGCTAAAATGGACTCTAAAAAAGGGTACTGTAAAAAACAGAAAAATTCAAAGGGAAGCCCCTGATTTCACTTTTACCCTCTTCTTTCCTGGGCATTACTTTGAGATATCTAAGATGCATTTCTATTCTTCTCACCTTGACTTGCTGATCCATGACATGTGATCAGAGTGCTATGCAAAGGGAATGGTTCTCAGCCAGCCTATAACAGAAATGCAATACTGATATTGTTACACTGCACTGTTCAAAGCAAAGGGAACTCTTTTACCACCTCCAAAGTGGCTATATTTCGTGTATTGGCAAAGAATTACGGGCTTGTAAATCAGAGTGGAAACAAAGCCAAGAAAAGACTTGAATGCAGTTGAAGACTACCTTTATTAACATACTCACATATATACATGTGGTCTAAAGGCATGCTGCAATACCATATTTGATAAAACAGAGAAGGAAATTTTGAAAGCCCACAGTTACATTGAGATAGAAAGGGTAATAAAATCATGATTGGTGAAACTGGAACTTCTAAGATCATTTTGGAGGGTAAATTTCTTGTTGGGTGTGGTTCTTGGTTTTAAGGTGTATTTTCTGGGACTTACACAAATCTTGATGACAAAATCTCAACAAGCTTGCAATGAGATTACCATATAAATGCTGCCATCATGTGTCCCAACATCTGGCACAAAAGTAGCTGCTAGATTACGTGGACAGTTTCTTTATTATTCTTTTAATTAGGCATTTTAGAGTAAGAGTATAAGAAAGCTAAAGAGTAAGTAAAAAGAATAAAAAATAAAATACAAATAACTAAACGAAGGATCTAAAATACTATAAACATTATGATTTTCCAGTTTATCATTAATTACTCATAAATTATATTTTAAATAAGGAATTGGTTAATTAAAATATATTTTCAGCATTAATTTAATAGTTTATAATTTCATTGAGTCACTTATATTGCATTGATCATGGTTCCTGGTGTGTATTCTTAGTTAAAGCTTAGCAGTGATTAGAATAGAATAACAGAGCTGGAAAGGACCTTGGGGTCTTCTAGTCCAGCCCCCAGCCTAGGCAGGAAACCGTATGCCACTTCAGACTATTAGTAGATGTCCACATTACTATGTAGATGTCCACATTACTATGTGGACATGTACAAAGTTATAGAGAATTAGGCTGTGGGCATAACAAGCTGTTATTTTATTCTCCAAGTTTTTAACTGCTGTTAAATAGAGGCTAAAACTCAAGCTGAACTGTAAGGATTTTGCATATAAGTATGTCAAAAGGTAGCTAAACAGTGATACTTGACTAGACATTTAAAGTTGCTTTCCAGATCTTTTATATTCCCTGCCTGATACCAAGAAAGACATCAGAATGGACAAAAGTTAATGTTGAACAAGGATGAACAGAAATATTTGAGAGCAATCCATTTCTGGATTAATCTTTTACCTGTCAGATGTCAAAGGGAAAAGAACAAATAGCAAGATTCAATAATAGTTTCAGAGTTCTGAACAAAGTGTACATAATCCTGAAATTACTCTGAGTCTGGACTATACATAGAGCATAAAAAAGTAAGCAAGAAGTACTCTGGGTAAACCTCAAGAGATTTTTATGAGATTAGAATTTATGCAGAATAAATATGTGCAGAGATATAAAAGTAATAGAGCAATTTGCTCAAAGATTTCTTCAGACTGTTGCTTATCTTTTTAAAAGAACAACTTGATTAGGGAATTACATTTACAAAGGAAGCCAAACCTCCAGATTTGGTTGAATTCTAAGGAAAAGCAGAAAGCCGAAAAAAGGATCAGGAACTGAAAGCGGTGACAGTCTTGAGCATCTAATCAAATTGAAGTATGTGAAGTACCTCAAAGAAGGCACATAAAACAAACAAAGAGGGAATCCCCATAAAGCACTTTTGACTACAAACACTGCTCTTACTGGCCGATCTGTTTTATGAGATGCTGAAGTCTCTTCACACTGCAATCCTAGCTAGCATACTTTCCAAGTGTCCAGAAATTGTAATTGATGCAAATGCAGTGTCCAAGTTGTTGACAGATGCAAGATACAAGAATCATATGGTAACTTAAACACAGCACTGGCTGCCAGTTGTCCATCAGACAGAGTTCAAAGCTTTGAGATTGATTGATCTATAAAGCTCTAAATGCTGGACCCTCAATATCTGAAGATGACTCTCCGCTTGCACTTGCCTGGCTACTCAGTTCAGCAGAAAACCCCCTTCTGCAAGAAAACATATTCCTTGTGACTCCCAGACTATGAAATATCTCCATGAGAAATGTCCTTTTCCCACACCTTCCCAGCATTTAGGAAGCTGAGGAAAAACTACTTTGCCAAGTTTTAAATTCTTCATACATTTATTTAATCCTTCATTTTAATTCAGATTTCAATTGGATTAAATTTACCTATCGCATTCTGGTTTCAATAAAGGAGAATATTTATAGCTTATAGAAATGAGGGATCCTTGGCGGTCTCTGAGCTTGGTTGTTTTCTTGCAGGTGTTTCATTACCTAACTAGGTCATAAATGCTAATGAGCTAGCTCTGATGAACTAGCTCTGATGTTACCCAGTTTGGGTCATAAAACATCTGCAAGAAAATAACTAAACTCAGAGAGCTTCAAGGACCCCCTCATTCTGGTTTCAGTTCTGGATTCTGTACTAGGATATTTTTAGACTGTCTGGTGGAGTGGAGAAGTGGTTGAGTGGAGCATTCCTTACCAGTTTTCTCAGCAGTGTTCTTTACCATTGACCATCATAGTCTTCTGAACTTCTTCATAGGGATTTATGGTTTAGAAGGTAATGCTTCTAAATGCTTCCTATCCTTCAGAAGCTGGATATAAAAAGTTCAGTTTATGAACTACACAGTGCTCCTTAGGATCCATTCTTACACCCCCACATTATTCAACACCTAAATGAAACTGTTGGGTAAGCTCATTGGGATATTTAGGATATCCCAATGCCAATATGCAGGGGACTGTTTTGCCTTTTCATCTACTATCAGGGAAATTTTAATGTCCTGCAATGTTTTTTAGTAATAATGGCCTGGATGAAAACTAAGTGAAAATTGACCCAGAAAAAAAGAAATACACTCCTGGTAAGAAAGCAAGTGGACTGTGGAACAGGCATTTTGGAAACTAAAACAAATAAACAAGATTTAAATAATTAAAAAACAAATAGATGTCTCAGTAGGTGGTAGCACTTGGCCAACTGTCTGGATCTTGAGTTGTACAATTATAGGTGGAGAACTTAGGATGGAGCAACTGCCAACAGACTCTCTCATAAGGAAACACTTAAAGAAACTTTGGAGAATGTTTTTCTCCGCAGCTTCTAGCAAGATCCAACCCACCTTTAAATTCAGGATTGCCTTTTCTAATCCATCCCTGCCCCTCATGTGATTTGATTTCGTTCTGTTGTTTGCAGGGTGTTATCTTGCTGATGGATACAGATTGGTCTAGTCCAGTGGTTAAGGCACCAGGCTAGAAAGCAAAAGGCCATGTGCAGCCTTAGCCATGAAAACCAGCTGGGTGACCTTAGGCCAATCACTCTTAGTCCAGCCAACCTCACAGGATTATTGTTGTGGGGAAAATAGGAGGAAAGGAGGTTGATATGGATATCAAGGATAGGAATATTGAGTTATTTGTGAAAATAAGAGGCAAGATATAAATAAACAAATAAAAAAAGAATCCCAACATGTAATTGGATTGGAACAAAACACAAGGTAAAGACTTCCAGAACCCTTCCCACCACCTGCCAGCAGTGACCATAGAATAGACAACTTTATTTTTTTCTTTGTAATGTAGTAATGTGTTGCATGGGTATACATGTCTTTCTTGTAGTATCCATGTATTTGTGTGTACTGGGAAGCAGCAGGCAAACTGTATATGCTGTGCCCTGAGGCATGTAAACGGAAGGGAGGACAGCTTAGAATGGAGCAGACACCAACCTTCCAAGGTATTGCTTAATTGTGTCCCATCTCCCCTCAGTTTTTTCTAGACTTTTTTTCTTCTTCTGCAGTCCCCAGTCTAATCTGGCCCATTTTCAGACTTTCTTGAACTGGCTTCTCTCCCCATATTCAATTTACTCCAGTACTGTATGATTTAGAGAGTTACCATGCTAAGAGACAGGCGAAGGACACAATACTGAGCCTAGAAATTACATAATATCTGCTGCATTCTTTTGGGTTGGAAAGAAGAAAAATGTGACACAATAAACAATACTACCATCTGGTGGTGCTTCATATGCAACACTAGAGCTTTACAACATAAATTACAAGATATAGTTAACATAACAGGTAGTCCTCATTTAGTGACCATAGTTACAGGTGTGAAGAAAAAATAACTTTACAACCAAGGGTTTGTCTTTTAAAGCTCAAGAAGGCATGGGGCCAGGTTATTTCAGGAGCTGCCACTGTGTTACATCTATCCATCCCATCAGGTTTGGCAGGAGGAACTTGCTGCAGATCCAATCCACTAAAGATTTCCATCTGATGGGATCCAGGAGACCGGTCTTTTCTTTTCTCCTTCTGATGGGATCCAGGAGACAGGTCTTTCCAAAAGGGACTCACACCTTTTGGAACATCATCCCCTCAAGATGGCCCAGGCTATATTGTCTTTCCAAGTTTCTTAAAATGTGGCTTTTTTTAGCAAGCCTGGGGATTCCCTGCCAATAGGGAGCCTCTGCATTGGCTGTATCATGTATAATATTGTGATGATTTCTTTTAATTTCATTTTTTAAAAATATTTATGTTACATGGCTTTTGTATATTGTTTTAATTGTTGGTTTTATTGTATGCTGCTCCTAGTCATAGTCGGGGGAGATACTCTAGGCCAAAAGGGGAAACACGCACATTAGAAAATTAAAAACCTTTCTGAGCCACAAAGAAATACCGGCTGCATGTAAGTTTTGTAGCTAGTGGAGTCACACCAGTACTGGAGTTGGCAATTGCAATGGTTCTAAATATACCTTAAAAATTTTTTTTTAAGACTTCCGGTTTGGGTCTCTTCAGCGACGGACCGAAATCCGCGATCATGCATGGTTTAGATCCGTGCTTGCCGCTGGAGCGCCCTGAGCCAGCTGGATTTGGGGCTAAGCCACCCTGTAGAGGTGGTGAAGAGGGGGGAGATCGCCAGCAGGGTCGAGGAGAGCCGCATCTCTCCTCCCCAGCTGGTCTTTACTCTCTTTCCCGAAGGCGGTTGCAGCGGTGGTCAGAAATTGCCACCTCAAAGAACCCAACCGGACAAGATTGTGCAGGAAGTTTAAAGGAGAAAGTTTGACTGACCGGGTTGAATGGAGAAAACATCCACTTAAGGTACCTGGAACTTGAATTATAAAGACTATTGTTATTCCTAAAAATAGTTTTAAAGCAGCGAAAGAGAAAGAAAAACGAACTGTTTTTTTTTCCTCTCACATTGACAGTTTTAATTGACTTGGAATGCTAAGAAGGGACTTGAAATAAAAAATTGATACTAATCCACTTTGACATTAATAGGCTATTCCTAGCTGAAAATAAAGTGTCAAAGGGATAAAGATTCTTGGATAATTTAAAAATTTCTAAAAAGAAAGAAAGCAGAGGAGGAAAAAACAAAAAGAGGGTGCAATCTGGAAAAATGGAGGAGACCACCTGGAATTAAAAAGAATTGAGAGAGGAATTTTAATTAGATCTGAAAAGGACATATTGTAGCTGAAGCTTTGCTACAAGACAATAAAGCCCCTGGAAAGTGAAAGTGAGAAGAGAAGCAAGATACAGCTTTGGATTATCGGGCGATTCCTGGATTTTCTGGATGGTGGATCCTAATGAAATGAAATAAAATCAATTGGGGGTTGTTTAAAAAAAAATTTTTTTTAAAAATGCCATCACTCCTTGAAGAGCTAAAAATGATACTTAAAGAACAAAAAGAAGCACAAGAGGGAAGAGAATCTTTTGGCTTCGCACTTCAATTTATAGAAATGGAGATTTTGAACTATGAAAAACAACAAGGACTGCTTGCAGAACAAGAAGGGTGGGACAAAGAAGAACCCATCTTTAATGACCAAGCAATTTTAAGAGGGGTAAAAAAGGGAAAGGGTGGAAAGGGAGTTAAAAACTTAAGATCTGAAGCAACAACCAAAAAAAAGAATAACTTGAAAAGTAATTATAACATTGGGAAGAAGCAGAAGGGAGGATCACAGAAGGGAGAACCAGATAGAAAAAGGAACAAAAAGGGGAGGGAGAAGAAGGGGAAGATGGAAAGGAAAAGAAGTTATAAAGGACAGAAACAAGATATAGAGAAACAGGAAAAGCATACAAGAATTAAAGGGATAAACCTATTTAAGACAGAGACAATGGTTAAAAATTTAACTTAAAGAGGATTCTGCAAAGGTACATGAGATAGCATTGTTATACTAGAAATAGAAGAGTTAGAAAATAGGATAGATGATTGAAGTGATAGATAAAATTGGCATTGATGTGTAATGGAACACTTGTTAGTAATTAAATGAAACAAAGAGGACAAGATAATAAGGCTCTCAATGATTTAAAAAGAAAGTATAAAAATTGAAAAGAAACATCGAAGATTTTCAATGAAATTAATATCAGTTGACAGGATGAATTTGAATAAGAATTTAATTGACTATTGTTAATAACTATTGTTTTGTTTTTTTGTTCAAAGATAGTAATACGTTAAATATGAAATATAGGTGATTAAGTGAATGACAACTGATATTATTAGGCAATGTTTGTTAGAAATTTTTTAAATAGAAATATAAAAGACTGTTATTAATATTAATGGTGGAGCTGAATTTGAATAGAATTTTTATTTGTTATTCATATATATACAAATATATATTCATATATACAAATGTGTATATATATGTGCATGCATGCATGCATGCATGCATACATGCATACATACATACATACATACATATATATATATGTAGGTCTTGGTGTATTCGGGTCTTGTCCCATGTAAGATTGAGAATACCTTGGTGACGTTTCGACGAGATCCCACTCGCCATCTTCAGGCTGGTGTCTTCGGCTTTGTGCTTCTGCCAGCTTCTGCTCGTCGAAGCGTCGCCAAGGTATTCTCAATCTTACACGGGACAAGACCTGAATACACCAAGACCTACATACCTTTACCCGTGAAAATCTACGAATATATATATATTCCCCCAAGAACCTAGTGTGTATTTTTAAGGGAATGTACCAAGCAGAATTCGGTTGATAATAGCTATGTATTATAAAATAGAGATTAGAAAATGAATGTTATAATTGTAAAGGTACAATATAAACTTTAAACAAGATTTGAATGGATAATTAAAAGATACAAAGATGTTATACTCCAGTCTAGTAACTACAGGGGAAAATGTGTTTTATGAGAAAAGAAAATCTGAAATTGTAAACAGGACAGACGAAAGTGTAAAAATATTGATTGGAAAGATATTGAAAACTAGAATAAGACATGTAACTGAACTTAGAAAGAAATGAGATAATTAAAAATGAGGTTATAGAAAGCAAAGAAAAGGGGAAAATTATTGAAAAAACTGTGAAAATAGTTATAAGATATGAATTAGAATATATAAGATGAATATGTAATTGAGCTTATGTCTGCATGGAGAAGTGATAACCCGGGAGCCTGCTGTTCTCCAAAAAAGACATTTTATTTGTATTTGTATGTTTTGTAAAACTCAAATAAAACTTTATTTTTTAAAAAAAGGTATATTTAGAACCATTGCTTGGTGGGCCACCTGTTGTGCAGGCAAAACAAAATTTTAGTGGTCTGTCTGCAGAGAAATGTTACCCCAGAGTACCCCCCCCCAAAGCAATTAATCCAGGCTGCGTGGGGACACAAGGCTGCACCACCCACATGGCGGCAAGGTTCTCTCTCTCTCTCCCCCCCCCGAGGACGGAGCTCAAAAGCAGATTAGGAATGTGGTTGCCTTGGAGGGTATGGGTGTGTGTGATGGATCTGTGTGTGTGTGTGTGTGTGATGGATCTGTGTGTGTGAGAGAGGGGGGGGGAGACCACCAGCCCTCTGAGGTTAGTTCTCTCTCTCTCCTTCCCCACCAACGTCAGCAAGCCACCGTCAGTCAAAATTCATATTAGTGGTCCGCGGGATTTAAAATTATGAGCTTGGTGGTCCCTGAGGTCCAAAAGGTTGGCGACCCCTGCTCTAGGGTGTCAAACTGGTGGCGTCACATGCAGACTACGCCCACCCCACCTCTGCGACAGGGAAAACTGTCACGATACATCACATGACGGCAATATGACATCGCAAATTTGACATCTGGATCTAGGAAAAACAACAGTTTAAAGATCTGAGAAAAGAGAGCAAGATTTGAGCTCTGAACAGTTGGGCCATAAGGAACACCCTGTCCAACTTCTTAACTGTTCTTATACAGTAACAGAATAACAGATTAACAGAATTGGAAGGGACTCTGGAGGTCTTCTAGTCCAACCCCCTGTTCAGGCAGGAAACCCTGTACTATTTCAGACAAGTGGTTGTCCAATCTCTTCTTAAAAGCCTCCAGTGTTGGAGCACCCACAACTTTTGGAGGCAAGTAGGAGGAGAGGCTGAGCTCCTTCTAAGTTCACAGTTTCACTTGTATGAATTTGGGGACTGTGTGATTGTTTCATGATCCATAATTCTGACAATCCAATACAAAGTATTTTTTTAAAATTCTGAATCTTATCTTATCTAATGATGCAGCATAACTTCCTCCTTTTCAATTTCAGTACATTGCTATTTCCAGTTTTCAACCAGAGTGATTTGATAATACATTTGTTTTAAAAAGTTTTTAATTACATATTACATCAGTACAAACACAAACAAGAAACAGCTTAGTGAAAACAAAGTATCTAGCAGCATTAAATAAAAATTAACTGGCTGTATAATTAGAAACATCTATAATTATGCAAGGGGAAAAATCCAAAGCCATAAGAGTTTATTTTAAGAAGAAATAACTAGAATAGTTTTGATACTAATAGCCAGATAAATCCACTGAAGTCTGGTCTAAATCATCACTATAAATTTTATCCACGCATTCACAAATTTTCTGGGTCTATAGGTTTAGATTCAAGAGAGGCTGAAGGGAAATTATTCACATTTTGTAATCAATATATTAAGCAAGTGTGCACAAGAATCTCAATTGTAATTTCATGTACATAATTTAAAGTTGCACTAACATTTGCAAATACATGAAGAACAGCAAAAAGGTGCATCAGATGGAAATCAGGAATAAAACCATTAAGACATTCTAACATTCCACTTATGAATCTTTCCCTTAATTTTAACTCTTATTATATAAAAACAATAATGGAAACATGCCTAGAAGACTCTCTCATATATATACTTCCAGTAGTATATTATTAATATACTAGTATATTAGTATAAGTCCTGTTCTCTGTAGTTACTTGCACTCCATAATATCAGATGGAGAGGCTGCCTGACTCCAAAACAACTTCGGCAGCTATGCTGGTCTATGACTATAGGACAAATTTGATTTGAAATTTGGGCAGCTTAAATCAAAAGTAAAAAAAAAAGCAAATAAATCCTGTGTGTCCCACTCCCTCTGACACAATCATCACCTATAGGGCTGCTTGGAACACTCTATCCGAAGCCTGAGCAACAGCCAGGGTTTTAAAGACATGTGGAATATCATCAATGCTTATCTTGTAGCTGATTGTTATAATTTGGCGGTTGGGCCCAAAACGTGCAATTTACTTTTTAGAGTACTGTAACAGTATGTAAAAGGTGTCCAGGTATCAATGATTACCAGCCTGAGATCTTATTATAAAGGTGAAGGTTTTCCTTTTCCAGTCAAGTCCAACTGGAAACTAAATTGGATCTTATTATAAACCAAACTAAACCAAACCGAAACCAAATTAAAAAACTGGATCTTATAGCAATAGAACTTAGACTTATATACCGCTTCACAGGGTTTTTACAGCCCTCTCTAAGCGGTTTACAGAGTCAGCATATTGCCCTCAACAATCTGGGTTTTCATTTTACCCACCTCGGAAGGATGGAAGGCTGAGTCAACCTTGAGCCTGGTGAGATTCGATCTGCCAAATTGCAGACATTCAGCTGTCAGCAGAAGTATCCTGTAGTACTGCATTCTAATCACTGCTCCATAGTGACTCTTATAATAGGCTGGTCAATAATAGTCAGTGAGCATTATTACCCTTCCTAGGCAGGTGGGTATAATTATTTCATTTTAGATACAGAAAATAGTAACTTTGGGGTTGGGGGGCGGGCACAAATGTATGCCAGTGACTTATGTGTGAGTTCTCATAAGATTTTGGTGATAATGTAGAGGTCTTCACAAGGGAATAAATTGGGATAATGCTATATTTTTGTTATTTGATTGCCGAGTTGGGCTGTTGATAGGATCCACTAAGATAAAATTTAATCATATCTTACTGCTGCAGTTCCTAAACTGCATCACAGCAACCCAGGGTTTATGTTACTACTTAATGTGATTGTCCTAAGTGTCCCACAAAAATATTACTGAGATACTAAGGATGCCCACGAAAGTGAAAGAAAGTCTGGGAACATCGCTATCATTAAATCAATTTACTTATTCAGCTTTGTCCAGGACCCATTAAGCTAAAATATCCCTGGCTGATTTATGATTCAGTATGTTATGCACAATTACACAGTATACAATTACACCTACAATGCTTTTGAACTTTGAGAAGTATTTGTATTTTGCATTAATGTCCAACAAATTATTCTTTTATTTTTATGTCCAAAAGCCTAAATGTATTATTTAGACAGATTCTAACTTGAAATCAGAATATTAAAGTGGTCTTTCATAACATGAATATTATGGGAGTTAAGGTCCAACACACATGAAGATAACAAAGTTAAGGAAACTAAAGCACAACCATAGCTAATGTATTGTGTTTTCATTGGTTTACGATTCTCTACTTTTTGGATTAATTTTTCTTAGAACATACATAGTTTGTGAAAAACATAAAGCCTAGTTCACATACCTTGTTAAAGCAAGAATTAAATACTTTATAACTTAAGTTCCATTCAAGCAATACATTCATATACTGTATAAATCTCAAGTTGGGTTGTGCAGCCTGAATAAAAAAAATGCACATCCAAGACAAAACAAAACAAAACTTTTAATATTAGTACCAAAAACTTAGATAGCTGGAGAAGTCTGATCTATAAATAACATTTTTTTTGGAGAGATTACATTTATAGAGTTTGTAAGAACTATACTAACATGCCTGTTGTTTAATATTTAAGAATATAAATGCATATAAACAACTGGAATGAATTAGCCTCAAATGCTGTAAGGCCCTACAATTAAAATGTTATTTTTGCAAAAGGGGGATTCTGTCCTCATTATACCTGGGTTTTTTTTTGAGAATATACTAAGGATGACATATTTACAATTTACTGTGAATTTTAGAGATGTAATCAATCTTAATGTAAATGTTATTCTTGCACTTAAAGTAATTAAATTGGAATTGTCATCTGAGCATTCTTGAAAAACTATAAAAAAGAAAAAATCGTATTTCTTCACATAATAGATATTACACAATATACATAATGTACATGTGTATTATATATACATATTACATAATATACACAATATACATTACGATTGAAATGTTATTTTCTGTATACTCTTTAAAAATTTGGCACAACGGTTCATTCAAAAGTATACTTTAAGTCAGGGGTCTCCAAACTTGGCAACTTTAAGACCTGTGGACTTCAACTTCTAGAATTCCTCAGGTAGTCATGCTGGCTGGGCAATTCTGGGAGTTGAAGTCCACAACTCTTAAAGTTGCCAAGTTTGGAGACTCCTGCTTTAAGTAAAAAGTCTCTGTCTAAGCTTTATGACCATGCAGATAGACCAGGCTGTTTCTATTAGGATAGCTGTCTTCCTAAGCGTTCAGCTCTTGGCAGTTACTACACTTTCTAGAATAGTCTTCAATGCAATCTAAGGTGCTGCAGCCAAGAGAATGCAGAGGAAGTGTACAACATCTCATGAGAACAAAAATTATTTCTAATTGCACACAGGAATTGCTTGTACTCTAGGCACAGAATGCAGGAAGAATCAATAAAATCTACCCCAGCTGAACAACAACAACAACAACAATAATAATATATTTCTTCTAAAGTTGCATTTTTCATTAAGTTTATATTGGAATTAAGGAAACTTTCAACAGCATTAAAAGTCAGAACCAAATTTACACTTCTGAGGCATAAACCACCATCCACTGAATAAAGATAAAATTCCTGAATGACTTATTGGTGCTTATTGCACACTTATATAATAGCAATTTATACCATTTATTTGACATGACTATCTTGATTTAAATGTAAATATAAAAGTCAACTATTTTATGTAAACTATTTCTAAAGCATTTAATTTGTATGGCTTCTAACATTTTATTTACAGGTATGGCAGTGCAAGTTTTCAGATTAAAACTGCACACAAACGGTATTTACACATACACATACATACATTTATATTAATATTAAATCTGAAATTTATGGACTATATATTTTATGTTCATGTCACAGAATAATACATATGCATGGTCCAAAGTTATATAAATTAGGGGTCCCCTACCCCTGGCCCATGTCCGGTTTGAAACTGGACTGTGGAATAAATAGGCAAGCCCGTGTATGTGAAACTCCACTTGCGCGAGTGGACGGCACTTGCACTCACGAAGCTCCGCTTGAGTGGAGCTTCACGAGCGAGTGCAAGCACCCTCTGCTCGTGCAAATGGAGCTTCATGGGGAAGCACAAGCACCCTTGGTGCCAGGCCAACCAAGCTGCAAAGGCTGGGGACCACTAATATAAAACAGAGGAATACATTAATTCTTTTATAAAAGATTGACCAAGTTATTGCATCAATTTATTAGCATGTGATATCTATGAATACCTGAATGTTAGGTATGAACCAGCAATCTTAAACATTTGAACAATATGGACTCGCTAGGGCTGATTTCTTAACCCCTTTATTATAACTATAAAGCTACAGACTATCCAAATTTACTTGGAAGTAAACTCTAACGTAATAAATTCCAACTTGTTTTCCAATTTTTATAGGTCTGTAGTTTTTGTGTCATCCATCAAATTACTGTTTCTTCCCATTTCAAAAACTAATTCGATATGCTAATAATTCAAGTTAAAAGCCACATCCATGTAACTGATACTATTGTAAAGTCACCAGAGACACTTCTTCAATACTGTAAACAAATACCAATGGCGGTTTTTAAATTCTGCTTCACAGTAGGAATGTAAGAACCGTATTTGTTGTAAAAAGGACAAAATAATCCTACCTTGATTTTTTTTAAAAATGTATTCATCCAATTTAGATTGACTTAAAAAAAACCAGATATTATCATCAAGTAGAAGGAAGCAATTTTCTCAATGTTAAATGGATCTTTTAAAAAATACAGTTTACTAAAGTTGCCCAATTAAGTAATTGGGGAAATTAAGTGCACTTTACAAGAATGCCTCTTCTTAGACAATAATGTAGTCTTCCCACGCATTTTCTTGGTCATTTGATCATCCAGTCTCTATTTTTAAGTATCTGGGACCCAAAAGTCATGGATCTGACCCTATAATAAAAGATTGTCAAAGGAATTAGATGGAAAAATATACATACTTAAAACAGATTTGAAATTCTAAATTAATTAGTGGAAATTTTTTGACATATAAACACAGCTTTAAAATCAACTTAATTGGTCTAAATCCAACACTGCATATCCCTTTACTCTATTCTCCAGTTATTATACTGTTTCTACTTCTTAAAAGGCAAAAAAAATTCTTTCCAGAAAGTTAGATTTCTATGCCATTATTATTAACTGATAATATGTCATAATTTGTATGAAAATATAATTGTACCATACCTGAATAAGCTGAGAACTGTGTATCATTTGCTGCCATTTGCTGTATGTTCTAGCAACTAAGTCTTTTACCTAGAGACAGAAAGTTAGAAACTGGTTGGAAGCTGAAGTGATGATCATCGCTGCTGGCCTACATTACTTTGGAGTGTACTTTAGGAATACTTTAGGACTTAGGAAGAAATAAGGACAGAACTTTATTGCAAATTTAAAGACATACAAATTTAAATTCCACACAAGTAGGACGCAGGGCAAGTCTCATGCCCAGGACTTTAAGCAAAGTAGCACTTGCAAGTTAACAGAACGTTGCTGGCATTGTGAACTACAGGTAGACCTTAACATGCAACCATTCATTCAGTAGCTGTTCAAAGTTACGGGTGGTGCTGAATGAATGGTGGCTACAACTGGTCCTAGTGTTCTGGCCATCCCAGGCACCCCCTGCAATCACATGATTGTGATCTGGGTGCTTGGCAACAAATCACCTGTTACAATGCCTCATGATCATATGATTGCTATTTGCATCCTTCCTCCTGACCTCACTAGAAAGTTAATGAGAAAGTCAACATGGAAGGCCGTAAGTCGCTGGGGTAAGTCTTCCCCCCACCATGCAGCTTTCTCCAGCCCCTCTTTGCTTCATGCTGCACCAGCCACTCATGCACCCTTCCTGATCATCTCTTTCTCACCATCCCTGGCTTGTGCCTCTCCTACACCCTTCTCCAACCCTCTCTTGCATTCCTGCACCCCTTCCCACAGCCCTGTGGTGTGCCTCTCGTGCATTCTCGTGCATTCCCCCAAACCTCTGCACTTGGTACTCTTCCATCCAATAGCAGCCATTTATCTGGCTCGGGACTTGCAACTTCCTACTGGTTCCCCCATTGACTTTGATCATAGCAAGTCAACAGGAAATTGCCTTGCCTAGTAACAATGGGATTTGGTCAACAATGGCAACCAGAACTGCAGGAGTTGCCATCACTAAGCAATGTAGTCACACTTTATTACTTAAAGTAGTAACTTACTGGGAAACTCTGGTCCCAATGTCTGTCATTAAGTTGAGGGCTTCCTGTACCTTATGAAATTAAGAGTTGCTTCTAATTTTCTGGATACATTTCTGTTAAATACCCTTTCCATCAACATTATAGACCCTAAATGGAATCAGTAACACTGATGTGGGTTTTCTTCTTTCATTTGGGTGAGGTAGAAGAAAACTATTTGCAAACTTGTCTTCTCAGATTTTATATACATTTATTTGAAAGATTTACATAACCACTCATCTTATATAGCATAATCTGTGGAATCCTGCAATACTAAAAGAATAAAACCAGTAAAACGTAAATAAAACCAACACAAAAAGCTTCCTGGCACCCCAATATAACACACTCCACATATATCTAAATACGTGTTATATACTGTTTAATTTCTGCATATCGACTGAAGCCAGACTTGATACCTGAGAAAGAAACAAAATTTCCTACTTGTTGATATCCAGACTTTTCTTTTTTATGTGTTAGATTTTTGTATCTAACTGTCATGACTAAGAAAGTAGGAACTGCCACAAAGGCTTCAGAATCCACAGTTAAGAATGATCAAAGAATGGGTTTGTTCTGATCAAGATAAACTGTTGTAATGGCAAAGAGAAATTTTAAAATGTGTATCTTCCAGGATGAGAAAAGAAAAGGCAAGCTCACCTTAGTTCTGTAAAACAGTCTGACATCTTCCCTAATATCACACTTTACATGTTTTTCTAGGGTGCTACAGAGTCTCAACAGCCATTTCTAAAAGGACATTAAACATGTTATTTCAACCTATTGTTGCTGTAGTTTATAAGTGTAATAATATTAATATTTTGTCCAAAATTTGTAAAGCTGCAGTATATTGTACATTTTTAGTGCTTTGCAATCTAGTCATGTCACAGATGATTACAACTTACTTAGGCATTTCTATTCTGTCTTTCCACTTCTAAAAATCCCCAACCCTAAACAGCTTAGAAGTTGACTACGTAAACAAGTATCTACCTCAATATAGATAACCCTCAACTTACAACCACAATAAGCCCAAACTTTCCATTGCTAATAAATTATGACCTTCCTTGGCATTTGTTAAGTGAATCACTTCAGCTGTTAAGTTAGTAACATGGTTGTTAAGTGAACCTGGCTTCCTCATTGACTTTGCTTGTCAGAGGGTCATCAAAAAAAATCACATGACTCGAGGACACTGTAACTATCATAAATACATGCCAGTTACCAGACATCTGAGTTTTGATCATGTGACTGCAATGGTTGTGTGAAAAACAGTCATAAGTTACTTTTTTCAGTGCCACTGTAACTTTGAATGGTCACTAAATGAAGGGTTGTAAGTTGAGGATTAACTTATATGTATCAGACTGGACTTTGTAGTTGAGGTTTTTTATTTTACTCATAAAGTATAGGATATACTACTTTTGGAACTGTGTTCCTATCTGCCCACACAAGGAAAGGAGTCAAGAATTTCTGCAGGGCTCTTCTGTCTGAGCTAGTATATTGTGGTGTTAGTCATTTATGATATCTAACTTTTTCATCACGGTGGAAACAAAAATAAATTGAAATAATATTGATAAATATTAACAGTAAATAATTTCTTGTCAAATTATTTAATTTTTTCAACCCACAGGAAATATCATTTCTCCCAAAGCTTCTACTTAAAACCTGAAATCAGACAAACTTGGAGAAAAGCAGGTAACAAGAGCTCCCAAAAACATCTGAAAGGGACACAACTTTAGATAGAAGCATCTAAGAGGCACTTCTTTTTGGATTACTAAAGCAGCCATATCATTTGCAAGACTATCGTAACTGCATTAGAAATTGGGGAGTCCTTTGGTGCTCTCTGAACGTGGTTGTTTGTTTGTAGACATTTCATTAGCCAACTAGGTAACATCATCAGTGCTGCTGAGTATGGAATACAGAATAGAAAATCATTGACTGCAGCCTGATACTTCACTACTATATTTTAATTAAAGTATGAAGAAGGCCCAACGAGCAATTTAATTCAAGTCCTAAAATGGGTTGCAAGTATGACCATATTTTGAGTAGTCCATATACAATATTAAGTGGAAATCAATAACCAGATCTTCACAAATCAAATTTTCCTTAATAAAGTACTGTCTATGGAAGCTTTATCATCAAAGATTATAGCCGCATGTATGAACTGGGAATCTGTTATTCATGTGAATAGAACACTGGTCAAAATTCATTGATTTCCAACACATAGGACATGTATCTTCATAAAAAAAAACTGTTTACATGTTAATGGAAGAATTTAAGCAAATTACTTACTCTTTTATTGCAACTTGTACGCTCAAAATTGCTAGCTTCCCTAACCAAATGAAGGAGGACATAAGTCAGATAATAGGCCTAGAAAAGAAAAAAAGAAGGCAACGTTTAGTAAAAATGGTTACTTAAAAAGCTACCAAGCTACCAAGTGGGTTCTAAGGAACCCACCAGACTTTTTCAGGTAGTTCAGCTGCTGAAGTGCTAGACTTGAAAACTATCAGTGCCAATTGTATGGGAAAACATATAATTATATGCTGAACACTCAACCATCTGCAAATAGTGTAAGAAAATTTATGTTCTTAAAACATGTTAAAAAAATACAGGTAATCCTCGACTTACTGCCAATCTTTTAGTGATCGTTTAAAGTTGCAACGGCACTGAAAAATGTGACTTATGACCAGTTTTCACACTTGTAACCATTGCAACATCTCCATGATCATATAATCAAAATTTAGGTAGTTGTCCACTGGCATGTATTTATGACAGTTGTAGTGTCCCGGGGTATTTGATAATTTCTAACTTTTCCAGCTGGCTTCCCACAAGCAAAATCAATGGGGGAAGCCAGATTCACTTAACAACTGCATGATTTACTTAACAACTGTGGCAAAAAGTCATACCATGAGGTGGAACTCACTTAACAACTGCCTCGCATAGCAACAGAAATTTTGGGTTCAATAGTGGTCATAAATCAAAGATTCCCTGTATGTTTATATTTTAAAAAAAGGAAGGAATTCATAAAAAAAAACACATACACACATTGTGGGTTCTCACACTATTGCCAGTCACTCTGCTACTTGCATGTCAGACTTTTTGGCAGTTGCCAAAGTTCTCCAATGGAGAATAATCTTTTTCCCAAACATGAATCACACAGCGTTTTCTTAATGGGTTTTATTGAAGTGAAAGAAAAAGGGTTATAAGAATATCAGAACTAAACAATGCATCATTTATTCCCACCCTCCACCATGTAATCTTTTCCGGTAAATAAAACAGGAACTAAGAAACTTCTTGATTAACCATGATCAGATCAGAGAACTTCACTTTTAATATCAACACTTATACATTACTCCTTTTTAGTGAAGGAATTTTTTCAAATGAATTACTGAGTCCATTAACATTACTCATATTCACTCTGCTGCACATAGAATAGCAACTTGGTTATATGACCTCATGAAACATGAGCATCTCTTATATCATCAATAACCACAAATATAGTTTAGAATCAGCGTATCTTGCCTAACCTACTTAAAAAAAACATATTACCTGGTGTTCAGATTCAGAAAGAAAAGGCCCTGTAACACCATCATCATGACCTGAAGTTTCCGACAGACTTTTTAACAGACCTGAAGGTTTCATCTTCACTAGCTCCTTACACAGTAGTGACATCTATTGGGAGATTAGAGTGCAATACGGTTCACATTACGGGGTTTTTTCCAACCTTGAGAAGAATGATCTTAAGAAATTTTAGAAACTAAAACACTGCAGGAGGAGGGTGTTTTCTCAAAATCTTTATGCATGTAGCTTCTGAAACCCTGATGCCAGGAATAAAATAGGAGGGACTATCACAGCAGAAGAAATTAATCTATATGAATAAGAGCAGCTCTGAACTGAAATAAAGTAGATGAAGATTATACTTCCCTTTATCTAAATTTTGAAAACCTTCAGAAGATACATTAGAATTTAAACACCAACCTTGAACAAGTTGTGTTTACAAGCTTAAATAAAAGAAGAATGAAAAAATATAGCGTTGGGGCCATATGTAACCAAGCAAGATAACTGGATGCAGCTGACAATCTCTCTTCCACTTGGTACCTAATCTCCCCCTTAGGACAGCTGTCCTTGACATTTTCTTCTGTTTCTTTCTCTTTGGCTTACTTTCTGCTCATTGTTTCTACCATTTCCACTGTTTTGTCTAGCTCTAGTTCCCCTATCTGTTCCCTGAATATTTTTTCTGTACGCCTAAATCACTGACTTGCCTTCCTCCATAATCTCTGCCTTTTGCCATTCTAAATGCTGTGCCTTCTTACATCTTGCACTCATCCTATGTAATAGCATAATAAGCTGCAGCGTTGGGGATGAATTTTGCTGCAGAAATAAATATAGAATGGAGTCCATAACACTGAAGATAGGAGAAATTAAACAATTAGAAATTTAAAATAATGAATATAAATAAAATATATTATGTAAAATATAAAAAATAACACGATGTCTCATCCATTTTCTGGTGTAGCTTTTAATTTGCTATGCAATAGTGGATGCAGCTCTCAAGTACATGAAAGCTGCACACCAATAAAAGAGAAGTAATTTTTTTTATCCATATAAAGAAATGGAAGGAACATGAATTAGCAGGATGGTGAGATTAGTAATGTGAATTTATGCTCCACTTATTAGACCCATGCACTGATTCAACCCTGGAACTACTTGTGAATTCTAGGGCTGTAGACTAACCTAGGAAGTTAAAACATCTAGAAGAAGGCTAAATAAACTACCTCCATAGCATGTCAAGAAGGCTACATGCTCTTTTTAAGTAACTGAGCTAGACTCCTAGAAGGCTTTAAGAGAACACAAGCACTTAGACAGTCAAATTCAAAATATGTAATTAAAAAAGCTCCCTTCACTGAGAAAACAAGTCTTAACTCCAGCAAACTATTGTTCTAATGAAAGAATATACTGTACCTGATGATCATGGCTACTGGGTATTTTCACATGGCTTTTAAGAAGTTTTGAGATTATTACCAAGCTAAGATGTCGTCTTATTTGTCTAGAAGAATAAAGTTAACATAAATATGTGAGCTATTACAATTTGGTGCTTTTGACATCAATTCTGATAGGCATACTACACTAAGTGGTATTTTCTTAAAAGTTTACCTTCCACGAGTTGTCCAATTGGGGACAAACTGAACAAGCCACAAGAGATTATGATGGTGGTTGGATAGACAACTTATTGCCAAGGATAACTGGGACATCTTTTTAAAAGAGAAAGAAAAATTTGTTACTAGAATTTGAAATCAATTGCTAAATTCAGTATCAGTGTGTATGCAATTGTTAGAAAATACATATAATTATTTAAAGACTATTCATAGCATGTATTTGATAGGCATTGGCTTATTACATTAATATTTCTTAATATTTTGTATTTATTGAAAAGACAAAAGTTGACTGTCAGCACTACGGCTTAAAATGCTCCCATTATTCAAAAATATTTCCATTTAAGGCATCTAACTGTAGTTACCTGTAAATGGTTCAGTTATATTTTATTAGATATTTCAGTTCCACAAAACATAATTAAACCCACTGATTATAATCGCTCTTAACATCAAACTGGAGTTTTTTAACACCACTTTTGCAGATGATCAAAATGATTACAGCTTTTATAGAACATTTCTGGATTGTTTTCATTATTAAACAAAAATCCAGTCTGAATAATGCTTTTAAAAATATTTTTTATTACTAAAAATAAATTATAGTTTCTTCTGGGCAAGTTTGTCCACTGTGGTAACACAAAGTGAGCAGGTAGCATATACATATGCATTAGAGCATATAATTTAAAGAAAGCCTAAAGCTAATTGATGCTAAGTTTTTATAATGTTAAAAATTGGATCTTCTCAAAATGCAATAAATTAGCACAAATTAAGTTACCTCAGTATCCCAGTTTCTGATATTTTCAAGCAATTTTATAACAAGGCACTCCAAGTCTACTAGTGGAAATTGCTTCAGTTCTGTTTCCAAACTTAATTTAGATAGTACCAGTAGCAATATAAATATTTCTCTGTCTGTGTAACCTTCTGGACACAGATTTATACACAGTTGTAGAAACTTAAGGAAAGAAAGAGAGATAATGACTTCAAATATTTTTAGCAATATTAATTTTGGCTGCAAGTATAAATTTCAAAAGCAGTATTTGTGTGTGTACATTCTGAATGTATCCTTGATTTTAGTGGACTTTTTAAAGGCAGCAATATATTATATAAAGGATTTTTTTAAAACCTTCAACATTTTATTATATTAACTTTCTGTTAATTTTCTCTATCTTACAGAAATGTTTTCCTGTGCATCTTAAACTACTTTTGCAAGGAAAATTCCAGCTACTACTAACAATTTTCAGTTAAAGAAGACATATTCTTATACTCAACAGAGGACTTTTAAAAACAAAGCACCATTCTTACCTTTGCTATATTGCAAAGATTGCTCTCTATTAGAAGAAAGTAAGTTGTTGGGTTTATACAGATGTCTCTTTGTGATTGTTTATTCACAGTTACGTGCATTTCAGACCTGGTTAAAAAAAGAGACTTGTTTCCATATAGTTTATTACATGTTTCATTCCCACATGTATTCAATTATGAAAGGATAACCTAGAAAGAATATTCTGTATTTTAAAACTTCAAAACTAATAATTTTATTGCATAATGTGGTAGGGATGAGGACCATACTGTAACAAGTCCCAGACTCATAGCAATCTGAGTTTTAGAAAAATCACAAAAACAAAGGCTTAAGTCAGGATTGTTCAACCTTTTATTTTGCCTGAGCTGAATCAACAGAAGAAGAATTGTGTGGATGTGTGCACACACATCAGAAGTGGGATTTTTTTTCAGCACAAAGGTCATAATTGGTCTTTGTCATGCTGGAAAACCCACTTCTAAAACTAGGGTGGGCCAGGACACAAACTAAATTTGACTTCATTCACGTTTATATGAGATTTTCCCTTTGCATCACAAAATTACTGATTGGTGACAAATTTTGGGACAAGTCCTAAAGATTGCATACTTCAGATTATAACCTTTTGCTAAATACTTACATAATATCATTTTCAGTATAGCCAGGCTGAAAATGTTGCAAAGGAAATAACACATTGAAGGAAATACCCATATTAATTAACACAGTTGTTATATCAAATAATGATGGAATCCATGGCTTCCGTTTGTCATTCTTATCAGAAACTGCAGAGAGAAAAAAGTGACAATTTTCTCCTCAAGCCAGAGAAACTGGAGTTCATTTAAGAATATCTATGTATTTTTTTTATTCAGTTAGCAGAGCAGAATTAATAACCAGATGTGATATGATCACAACATTCTTTTGAGATTACAGCAATTATGTTTCTTGAACCGAACTGTACTTTTTAAATATTTTTCCTATCGTTTGTATTTCTGCTCTATATAATAACATTCAGAAGGGCATGTATCTTTAATAGCAATAGCACTTAGACTTATATACTGCTTCACAGTGCTTTACAGCTCTCTCTAAGCAGTTTACCGAGTCAGCACATTGCCCCCAACAACCTGGGTCCTCATTTTACCAACCTCGGAAGGTTGGAAGGCTGAGTCAACCTTGAGCCGGTGAGATATAATCAATGTTATAAAGCTGAGAAAATGGATGAAAATATTTTATCTGCACAGAATATCTTTTGAATTGTATATTCTAAAGCCCACTCCTTGAATCCGTTTTGCTATCAATTAGTTGCATCAACTTAGTTCCAGTTTCTATATAGATATACTAACATACTTATTATTATATTGGTAAAGCTATAAGGCACAATCTGGAATAGGAATCCTGTCATTCATATTACTTTTTTTTTAGCTTGATCAGTTTAAGTTAACAGCAGAATTTAATCAGGTTTCTTTTGAGTGAATTATACAAGTAAGATTGCAAGGTCTCAAGTTTTAATTCAAACACTTACAATTTCTAATTGTTAATATCATCAACGTATCCAAAATTTTTCTTGAAACTGTGCTATCCGGGTGAATTGACATCATCTGCTTGAGAAAAAACTTATTTAGCAAATTAAAACATTTTTACAGATTTAGTTAGAACCTAATACAACCGCTCTTAACGCTAGGATTGCAACATGATGCCTTTGAATACCATAAGAAATTGCTATGTCCTGATCCTCCTCCTGCCCCAATTCTTTGGAAGAATAGAATAGGGCAGTATTTCTCAACCAAAGCTAGCTGTGGCATTCTGGGAGTTGAAGTCCACCTATCTTCAACTTGTCAAGGTTGAAAAACACTGGAATAGGACTGTAAATTTTCTCTAAAACATTCCCAGCCAGCTAAGTTCTGTCTTTGCTTTTTTAGAGGTTTTTGAAATGAAAACTTTATGCTTCACAGATTATTTTTTCTTCTAAATTTGTTCTGCATGTTTGAGAGGAACATTTTACTAGTGTGCTTTTGAGAATTTGGAATTTCTCAAAACATCACCTTTTTTTCTCTGAAATGGATATATTGTGGTACTGTCTAGGAGCAATTGTTTACTTTACTTTGTCCTTTGTGAGTACATAGGTCTATTGCAACCATTGTGCCAATAATAATTCTTCAAATTTTCAAATGTATTCACATTTTTTTTAAAAAGAGACACCTGTTTCCTAACAACAGAATATAGTGATTTGTAAGTGATTTAGCAAATGAAACGCTATGTTCAAATATAGTACAGCTTTTTCTAAAAGCCATGCATGTCCTTATGGAACCCCCTTTCATGTGGGAATGAAGATAAAGTAGATTACTAAACTGACTAGTTTCTCAGACAAAATCAACGGCGCGGGGTACTTTTGGTATTCCTACATCCAGCATGTCAAATAAACAGCACTCCTAAAGAAGTAGAAGTGAAAAACAAGCAAGCACACTGAAAATGCAAAATGCCAGATAATTTTTTAGCATTATTGAATATAATCTTATAACTGTTTTCTAAAATGAAGTAAAATGAAATGAGAATATTCATTCTATACATTAATGCTATTCTTATGGACATCACAACATGGCAGGAATACTGGCTAAAAATGTAAAAAAAAAACCTTCCACTTTTCTGTATTTGGCAAGTGATCAACTTCCAACAACTAACAGTCAAGAATGGGAATATGGAAACAAGCAATGCAGAAAACTAGGCTAAAGTTGTGAACTAATTATAGTTCATACTCATTATGTATTTAATTACATCCATCCAAAACAAAATAAAAGATATCTTACCTGAAACATCCATTTTAAAATTGGTACGGGACAAGGACAATTGTGGTAAGTAGATGTAAGTAAGCCTTCAATAGTTACAAAAAGCTGCTGTGTTATTCCAGATCTGCAGAAACAACCACATATTAAGGTTGATCTGATATTTTCAAAGTTAGCCTATACATTCAAACATTAAAGGATCCATTCTTACCTAAGAAGATATTTTTCAATCAGATTTTGAGGATGAAAATCAAAGTTTCTCAAATCAAGATCATTCTGGCTGAAGATTTTCCCAGCATTCACTATTTGAAATATGTTTTCTCCAGGGTGCTGGTCAGGAATAGCATCCTCACTGAATGAGTATTTTTCTATAAATTCTCTGAAAGAAAAAATTATATACACTAAAAAGAATTTAAAGCACAATAACTTGGATGTTAATTCACCTCAGTTTATTGACATGAATGAAATTTTTACTTAAACAGAATGTGGGCATTTCAATACAATCCCTTTAGTATCCTATAAAGCAGCTGCTATGAAAGGAGAAGAACTTTAGGAGTCAGAGCAACTCAAGAATTATGTACTGTATTAAAACATAATACTGTATTAAAACATAATTATGTATTTATCTATGTATGTATTTGGATTAGGATGTTGATAAACTCAGCATATTACATCAAACCATGGTTAAGCATGGTACATAGATACAGATACTAAAAGACAATGTATCCAAACAAGTATAATGTTAAAATAACTAGAAAGCTAAAAAAGGGAGTAGTTTACAGAAGTCAATATGAGAAAAAGTATGAATATGACTAATCAATATAACAAAGAGTATGAATATGACTAACTGTAACGAACATGACAAAGCAATTAGTACACTGAAATTAGAAGACCAACCTATGTTCAGCAAATAATTCACCATCAGTAGATTGATCTTCAGGTTCAGAGTTTATTTCAACTCTCTCTTTAACGTGCTGTAACTGGTTCTCTAATTCATCTACCCTGAAAAAAAGAGATAACTTTTCTTTCAAAAGAACCTTGATCCCTGGTTATAAAAACAAACTTTCCAGCAACTTTATATGGCAAGATAGTATTACCTAAGATGCTTCTGCTGATCTTTTAAAATAAAATCTGGTAACCATGTGGCTATCTAATTTATAAGCATGTACAGTAACATGACGTAAGCACATTTCTGGTAATAAAATAAAAGTGCTAAAAGACTCATTTCAACGTCAGTTCTTTTCTATTGAAAACAGTAAAGCAGGCTTGTTTGCTTTAAAGTGGTAGGACAAACAATATGAGATACTTTCAGTATAGAAAGGTGAGAGAGTAACCAAGAAACTGTTCTTAAGGGAAAATTACTGCATTAACCAGCTTCTACAACAAATTGTAACATTATTTTATTCACACATCACTTTTGCAACTATTACATCATCTTTCCTTAGGGATGGGATATGAATAACCTTTCTACATCTTTTTGTAAGAGCCTAAAGGCTCTGCCAGCTGGTTTGGGGCCCCAAGTGCGTGAATAGCAGAGTGGAGGTGGTTGATTGAGTAACAAAAGATCCCACTTTCCCCTCCACTCCACCCCGTCCTCCTCACGTCCTTATATTTTAAAATGCTTGATTTCAATTTGTGTGTGTGTGTATTAGATTAGAAAGACATATTTTTATGACTGTAAGCCACCAACAGTTATCCTATGGTAAGATGGGCAGCCATTACATTTTATAAATAAATAAATAAATAAATAAATAAATAAATAAATAAATAAATAAATAAGGAAGGAAGGAAGGAAGGAAGGAAGGAAGGAAGGAAGGAAGGAAGGATAATATATGTAGCTTGGGACTGAACTATGGAGTCCTTAGTGCTCTCTGAGCTTGGTTGTGTGCATACAGATGTTTCATTACCAAGTAACATCATCAGCACAAGTGAGAGGGATTTAGCGGGGATTAACACCAGACAAACAAGCAAACAGAAAACAATATCCCAATCAAGGAATAACAAGGAGAAAAACCATATCATCACTAATACTGGCACGGCATGCTACTGTATATAAACGGAGAGTATGGGATGCAACCCCATCCTCACTAGCATTGTTGATGTTACCAAGTTGTGTAATGAAACATCTGCAAACAAACAGAGAGTGCCCAGGATCCCGTAAACTTAATTTATTATTGCTACTAAGATTCTGGTAGCCTTTGCTTTAGTTTATTACTAATTTCACTACCCTCCATCCACACGTGATAAATCTTTATTACTGTTCTTTTATTTTTTTAAATTATCTGTTCCAAGAAATAAGTTGGAAATATTTGTTAACTGCCTTTTTGTGATAATGTCCCAAGGCCATAAAGAGGAAGGTTATCTCTTGCTCTATCTGCTTGAAACTAACCTTCAACATTTATCTTTGTTTATATTTGCCCCTGTTTCTCTTCTCTCTTTCTAGGCTCTTCCATACCTACATAAAGTCGTCACACCTTCATCTAAAACACTTTTTTAATCTAACAATTAAGTACTTTTTCATTGGATATGTAAAAACAAAACTTAGCTCATTTGCCAAGAGGCAGGTGAAATGCAAGCGATATCCAAGTTATAATTATGTTATAAACAATAATGTGTAATTGTACAAATGAGGATGGGCCAGAAAGGTAAGCAGGCATACCTCCTTAACTCTTCCTTCTCTTTCAGGAGATGCTCCAAATGATTCATGTATGAGGCCCCATGCTCAGTAAAAGCTTTAGAAAGCTGAAGCAAAAGTCCATGAAAAACATAAAATATTTTCAGAACACTGATGGCTATTAGACTTAACATCTACATTTCTTAGATGTTTATTCAAGAAAACGCTTGAAAGAGCTAGAAAGACACATCTGAAAAGCAATTACAGGTAGTCCTCAACTTATGACCACAATTGAGTCCAAATTTTCTGTTAAGTGAGACCTTTGTTAAGTGAGTTTTGCCCCACTTTACGACCTTTCTTGCCACAGTTGTTAAACGAATTACAGTAGCTGTTATTGACACAGTTGTTATGCAAATTTCGTTCCCCACTAATTTTGCTTATCAGATCACAAAAAGTGATTAAATGTCCCTATGCAATGACAATTGCAGGTGTCCTAAATACGTGCCAGTGTCCAAATTTTGATCTTGTGACCATAAGGATGCTACTTATAATCATAAATGTGAAAAATGGTCATAAGTCACTTTTTTCAATGCCACTGTAATTTCAGTCACTAAATGAATGTTTGTAACTCAAGAACTACCTGTATCTCAAATGTAATATGAGGAATATCAGAGGGGAAAAAACATGATCTCTTTAAAAAATTGTTTGTCACAAGTCCTCTAACAGTATCCAACCTATTAATTGAAAAACAGTGATTGAGCTAATCACAAGAATAAGTCAATATGGTTCTTTTTCTATGAGATACAAGTACAAAGTTTCAAAAGTTTCCACCACCAGCACAACCAACTGAGAAACAATTTTCTGGCAAATATTACTTTGTATGTTCTGATATTTAAAATTACTCTAGTTTGAAAATATCTTCCCCTTTGTAATGGCTTCCTAACATATACACAGTAGATTCAGTTAAAAAGACAGATGCTATCTTCATATTATAATGAGGGTTTTCTGGAATTTTTTTTCCATGTAAAATTATACCAATGTTTTAAAATTTTAAAAACTAAAGTAGGGCTGGGAGCTGTACCAGTAAAGAGTTGGTTTTCATGAGGATACTTGTGCCTATGATCATCGCAATAGATAGACTTTCTAACCAAAGACAATTACTTACAGAAGTGTTATGTGTTGTAGAAATTGTGCTTGTTATTTCATCCTCATGCATAGTGTCTTCTGACTTTTTTGCAGCTGGTCTGACACTTTGGAATAGTATTTTTTCAAGAGGGATAAGTGTCTCTTCTTCGATACTGTCCACACTGCAATCAGACGCTTCAGCATCACTATCAGAAATGCTCTTTAATTTTTGAGTTAACTCATATGTTTCATTGTTAGATTTATTTAAGTTACATGAAGAATTAGGAATAGTGTCACAAGTATAATCTTCAAGTGAGACAACACTGTCAGACTTTCCCAAAGAACATTTAAGTGGCTCAGCAATTTTTTCTGAAGGAACTGTAGAAGCATTGTATCTTCTTGTTTCTAAATAAATAAGAGGAGTAGATGTCTGTAATTTCCTCTTGCTAGTATCTGAAATTTGGATTTGGTTGTTTTTACTTGGAATGCATCTATATGATTTATTTTCATTTTCTTCAGACTCAGAATTTTCTACTGAAATAGGCAAGTTGCTGCTAGACTGATCTATATCTGCTGGCTGGAAATTGTGAGTAGATAGTCTGTGTTTTGAGTAATTAGTATTATGGGGAATTTGTGAACTACCATGTTTGTGTTTATTTAACGTCTGGACATACTGTACATTTTTCACATTTGTTTTTGATGAAATCCTTTTCCGTTTTCTAGGATGTTTATGGTTAGCTATTCCAAATGAAGTTGTAGCACTGGAATATGCTGTAGGACTGGGCTGGCTTTTTGTGACAATAGTTTCATCAGAGCTTAATCCTGAACAAAACACACTTTTTGAAGTTTGTGCTGAAGAAGACTCATCTGTAAAATGAAAATAAGGTGATGATTATACTGTATAGTCCTGTCATTAACTATTCAAATGGTCAAAATAATAATGAAACTGATTATTCTCTCCTGTACATATACACATACACAAAATGCATACTGATAAGCAGTATACATTTTGAAGCAGTAAACCTCAGGAAATTAAATGTTGTAGGAACTGGGTACTGTAATTCCCTAACATAGTTCAATACTATTGTTATGAAATTAATAAATTATGAATAGCATGTCAAAAAAACGTTAAGCTATGAATAAAGTTCACAGCTCATGATTAAGGAAAAAATGTGAGAGATAAAAGAGTTACAAAACAATATCATTCAAGGCCAGAAGTTTGTATGATGTGGAGTCCTTGGTGCTGTCTAAGTTTGGTTGTTTACATGCTAATCCCTGAAGAGATTACTCAATTGAGTAAACAACAAGCTCAGACAGCACCAAAGCATACTTCAACTCTAAGCTACATATATTCTTTTCTATAAATATGTAAGTTCCTGCTCTTTTAATGAGTAAAAAAGAATAAGAAACTGATGAACTGATGAATATATGTTTTAATCTATATTTTTTATACTGTAAGCCACCTTGAGTCACCCCAAAGGAGTGAGATGGGTAGATCAAAAATGTGATAAGTAAATATACTTGGGTTTATAAGCGTAATTTGTAAAGCATACATACAGTAGCATAAATAAATTTGGAGTTAGGATTTAAAATGATATCTTCACAAAAAATATAATTTAAATATTTTTAATCAGAAAAATAGGGAGTTTTTAAAATTATTACTTTTAGCAAGTTCAGTCAGCTAGAATTCATGGGGTAGTAAACAAGATAATAGGTTAAAAGTTATGTAAACAACTTTGAATTTTGGAGCTAAAAGGCATGCATGACATTGAAGCTCTTGCTACAGAGTATCTTTCCTTTTAAATAATCAATCCTATATTTACTTCCAAATAATTATGTATAGAATTGTTTTGCAAATGGAATATAGATCTCAGTGACCTTCCATCAGACATGGAATCTTTCTTGGTGGCTTGGGGCATCGGCAGTGGAAGACACTGTATTGACGTTGTTTCTCCGTTCTCCAAGGCTAGTTCCAGTCAGTCTTAGAGGTCCCTGCTTTTTGGGGCTCCTTAGGACTCCATCCTCTCCCTGCTCTTACTTAACATATACATGAAGTTTCTGGGTGAGGTTACTACGTTGATAATACCCAGTTTTACATTTCCACCATGGGCCAACCAGCAATGCTGCCAAGAACCTTTCCAAGTGCCATAGCACAGAGGGGGTTCTGAATGGGGACAAGACACTTTGGCTTAACCCCAGCAAGACTGGATAGCTGTGGAATATAAAGACCCTTCCCCCACTGGTTCCAGTGACTTGCCGTACTTAATTGTGCCTGGCATATATTTTATGTGACTTTGAGGGGCAGGAGTTGCAGATCTGATAGGCAATTTAAAGGTTCTTCAAAAAGCAGGTGGCAACTGTGGGAGTGGGGAGCTTTGCATGGGTTCACCTTGCGCAACGACTGCATCCATACCTGAACCAAAAACGTCTTACTCATGGTGACTCCTGTC
Organism: Naja naja; assembly: GCA_009733165.1. NCBI lineage: Eukaryota > Metazoa > Chordata > Lepidosauria > Squamata > Elapidae > Naja > Naja naja. The sequence goes on along the minus strand of CM019151.1, from coordinate 137,264,316 downwards.
TTAGTTACATTCCATCTAGATTTCTGAAACATGTTAAATGGGGCTGCCATTGAAGAGCATTCAGAAGCTGCAGCTTGTCCACAAACCTGCAGCTCAGGAGAGTTTTGACATTTCTTGCTACATTTATATACCACTGCTGTTTCATAAACTGCACTGGCTTTCAGTAGCCACCTGAATACAATTCAAGGTGATGGTTATCACCTATAAAGCCCTAGTTGTGGGACCATTGCTTGGCCCAGCAGATCTAAGCAGAGAGAGCATATTCAGGTCCTTTCCATCCAACAGTGCCATGCTATTGCAATCAGGAGTTGTCTTCTTTGTGGCAGCCCCTGGCCCATGGAAAACATCCCTCCAAAAACTGGATTGCTCTGACAGTGTTAAACTTTCTCAAGGCTTTGAAGACCTGGCCATTACTCCTAGAAATTGGTGGTTAGGTGAGATCTGCTTCTCATGTGGATTTTTTAAATTTGAGTTACGGTTTCCCCCCCTTTAACTCCAGGTCTTGTGAACTACATATTGATGCTCTAGTTATTTTAATTCTTATATGCTGCCCTGAGTCACTGTTGTAAGGGGTGGCCGTATAATTTATTTGAATAATAGCTAAGGTATAATGAGCTAGAATATATATTTTTAAATTTTATGTTACATCATTTACTTTTCTGTTTGTACCTGAAGAAGATTCCAGTGAAGTTGAGCTCGAATTTTTCCTTAAAAAATCTTTGGTGCTCTTAAAATAAGAATATACAGAAAAAAGGTTTTAGAATATACAAGTAAGCTTTTACATAATATTCTTTTCAGAATAGCAGACATTTCAGGATTAAACAGTACCATTACTACTTATTTGAAGCAGTTGAAGTATTACCTGCAGAATCATAGCATCTTAGAAGAAGTAATACATTTAGAACCGATAAACATTTATACAGATTCAAAGGCAGAAAGGAGCTTCAGTTTATAGCAAACCAATCAAGGTTAAGCAACTCTCTCCTGAGAAAATCATTACATTGGCCAAGTTCAGAATTTGTACTAAAGATAGTTTGGGTCACAATTGTTAGTGTCACGCAACACAGCAATGTAAAACCTAACTACTCTGTTGCGGCCCCCGCCTTGTGGAATCAACTCCCTTTGGAGCTCCGTTTGGCCCCTGATCTTCGCTCCTTCCGCCGCGGTCTGAAGACCTGGCTGTTTGAACAGGCTGGGCTGGACTGACCTCCTGGGGGGGGGGTTTAATGTATTATTAACTGTTTTATCGATTGGGCTTGTCAGATTTAATTGTTTTTTATGTATTTATTATTGTGGTGTTTTTATTGTGAGCCGCCCCGAGTCCTTGCGGAGAGGGGGCGGCATACAAGTCCAATTAATTAAATAAATAAATAATAAACTACATTATGGTTTAGTACAATTAAAAACCTAATAAAACATTTAGAGCTTTTTTGGCTTCTGGGTGAGGAAATGGCAGGCTATGACAAAGGAGTGGAGACAACATTGTGCCAAAGACCAGCGCTCAGGCATTAAGACAGACAAGGAAAAGCCAAAAGACCACCCTCTTGGGCTCTAGAAGGTTGCTCCTCACAAGGAGATTGCAGAGTTCTTCAGGTGGGTTTATGACTTTTGAGGACCAGGAGCTGTAGAAGAAACAATGAGCTCACAGCTGCAGCACAGCATGCATTAAGACACTGAATTAAACCCTCACTTTCTTAATCCAATTAGGATTATAATTTTAAAGTCAAAGAGAAAATGGCAGCCATTTCTGGACTGTGCCATGTGGCCAGGAAAAAGAAGCATGCTCTACTTCCTTAGCGTGAGCTCTGGAAAGTGGTCAAGAGCTTGAGTTAAGGAAGTAGAGCAAGCTGTTGCATCCCTGATCTGTGGGGTGCAATCCTGGAATTAGCTGCTACTTTTGGAGTGTCCACAATTTAATGTGGCCACCCAAAACATGGTGGCTCCTTCCATGTGGCCTAGAAGCAAATTGTCCTTTTTCCCTAATCTGAGTTCCTGAGATCTTCAAAAGGTAAGGAAATGTGGGGGCCCAACCTGGTGGGAAGAAGGCCCAAGGCCCGCAGGGACCCAGTGGCAGGGGAAAGGAAGGAAATAAGCAGGAAGGGATGCTGCAGCATTCCTACAGTCAGTCATAAGGGTGAATGATTGCAGAGGCACTACAGTGGCCATAACTTTGGAACCAAATAGTAAGTAATTTTGAGGGAAGCGTCTGCTGTAACTCTGAACTAAGTGACCAGTTTCAGGCCTGGTGGTGCAGTGGTTAAAGCGCAGTATCGCAGGCAAAATTCTGCCCATAGCCTGGAGTTCAATCCTGACAGGGTTGACTCAGCCTTCTCTCCTTGCAAGGTTGGTAAAATGATGACCCCATATTGTCGGGGGCAATATGCAAATGCTACTTCTACACTGTAAACTACCCAGAGATTGCTGTGAAGCACTATGGCCAGTATCTAAGCCTAAATGCTACCACTGTAAGTCAAGGACTACCTGGATTAATATGCTATGCAGTTATTCTCTAAATATACATGAATAGAAAAAATAAATTCTAAAGATTTATTTTCAGAAACGGTGCAGTTTTTTTCACCTTCTCTTGTCTCTTTCCGCAAATGGTTCCTAATGATTTCGGAGATGAAGAACTGACTTGTGGCAACCTGGAATAGACTGTTTTTTGACACTGAGTTACGTGACTCTGCTTCTTCAGACTGTTATGTCCTGAAGTGAAAGGCCATTTATTCAAGCTTGAATCAGTTGAGTCTAGGTCTTCATATTCTGCTTTATGTTGTCTACTACTATTGTCTATCAAATGTGTTCTTGTCTGAACAGGATATTTCTCATTTCTTTCCAAATTTGTTGAATAAATAGGATCTTTTAATAGGAAAGAACCATCAGGTAAAATCTTAGATATGAACAGTCTCCGAACCACAGGTTTTGGATGATTAACACCATTTTCTGAACTGTTGTTTTTCTCTGACTTAGCCTTTCGGAATAAAGCATCAATTATTGGGCTTCTGCCTGATGGTGAGCAAGGCAATTTCTTCCTTCTATGTTGCTTTGAAGAAGATGTATTTTTTTTAACATCACCTACACATGAAACTGTATGTCCAGCTTGTCCATTTCCTTTTTCTGGAGAGCACAACACATCTTCATTAATACCTGTAAAAGAAATGAATAACAAATTAATCATACACATTTCTAGAATCCATTGCAGCATGTCATAATTGGCACATTCCAATGGCTAGTCTAAGTACCTGACTATTGATAATTACTGCGTTTTTCGGTGTATAAGATACACTCCCCCCCAAAAGGGGTGGAAATGTCTGTGTGTCTTATAGAGCAAATGTTACCAAAGCCCCGGTCACCCACCAGCCCCCACCCTTCGGCCTCTGCCTCCCAGCAATTTGCCTCCTAGCAGCAAACAGCAAGGTCAGCTTCAGCACAGCCCAATTAGCACAAGCAGCTGATTGTCGACTGGAGTGGCCTCCCAACAATCAGCTGTTTCAGGCTGTAGGGATCGCCATCGCCTATTACCAAGGGCCTTGGTGGTGCAGGCTGCTAAATGCCTAGCACTTTTATTTTTATTTTTTTATTTTTATTCATATTTATATCCTGCCCTTCTCCGGAGACTCAGGGTGGCTTACAGTTTTTGGGATACAACCCAATGCGCTCAGCAATAGCCTTCATTCCATTGTATATGCCTGCTTATTACTAAGTGGCATTTTTACAAAGTCAGCTTATTGCCCCCAACAATCTTGGGTCCTCACTTTACCTACCTCGAGAGGATGGAAGGCTGAGTCAACCTTGAGCCTGGTGGGATTTGAGCCTGCAATAATTACAGGCAGCTGGAGCTAAGTGCTAGGCTATTAACAGCCTGCACCACCCAGGGACTTAAGTTCCATCTGCCTGCAATTAATGCAGGCTCAAATCCCACCAGTCTCAAGGTTGACTCAGCATTCCATCCTCTCAGGGTAGGTAAATTGAGGACCCAAGATTGTTGGGGGCAATAAGCTGACTTTGTAAAAATGCCGCTTAGTAATAAGCAGGCATATACAATGGAATGAAGGCTATTGCTGAGCGCATTGGATTGTGCTCCAAACATTGTAAGCCGCCCTGAGTCTCTGGAGAAGGGCAGCATATAAATATGAATAAAAATAAATAAATAAAAATAAATAAATTACCACCTTCACACACCCCATTTTTGGCCTCCGTGCGCACCATTTTTGGCCCGTTCCAATCCCCACTGCTTGGAACAGGCCGAAAATGGCGCATGTGGAGGCCGAAAACGATCCCTGCAACCTGAAACAGCTGATCGTCGGGAGGCCAATCAGCTGCTTGTGCTAATCAGACTGTGCTGAAGCTGACCAGGCTGATTTCTGCAAGGAGGCTAATTGCTGAGAGGCAGAGGTAGATTTTTTTTTCTTGTTTCCCTCCCCAAAAGCTAGGTGCGTCTTATACTTCAGAGAGTCTTATAGTCCGAAAAATACGGTAAATAATTTTTTAATATTTATTGAAATATATATGTCTTTGGGTGAGATTATTTGAACAAGAGGTTAATGCTGCACTACCTACTAGATTTTTTAGAGGAATATCCTTTCCAAAACATTGTTTGGAATCTCTTTAGGTAAGATTAAACCTTTCCAAGAGAATCAAAAACATGCAAGATCCCAGTAATGGGTTCTTGGGAGTCAAAAAATGTTGCTTGTCTATGGTGTAAGTCAGGGGTGTCAAACTCACGCTGTCACGCCATCACGTGACGTATTGTGACTTTTTTTCCCTTCGCTAAACTGGGCATGGGCATGGCCAGTATGCATGATTTTGTTAATGTATATGATTTTTCATTGGAGTTTGGCAGCCCTGGTCTAAGTCATACAATTGAATTAGATTTCATAGCAAGAAATGTATCAGCTAGAAGAATACTCACTGCTCAGTAATACTAATAAATACTTTGCAGGTAAGAGAACCCAGCATTTCAACTGAATAGGAAAAACATAAGGGACACTGCTATCCATGTAGACCTATTTTCAGAAAATGTATTTTCTCTTGTTATTTTGGATGACAACATTCAATCAGCTTATGGTCAGTGTCCAAAGTCAAGGGCAGTTATAGATAATATTAAGAAATGTGGATTAAAGAAGAAATGTAATTTAGTAAATATTGCAATCTTGGCACAGCTATTCCAGTGTATTATTATTAGCAAGATTTTTTTAGTTTCTTCAAGCTACTGAGATTTGGAAATTTAATTGCCTACATAATAGCATAATTTCATCCCAATTGTCAGCAGGTCACTAAGGAAGAATAATAGAACTGTAGTTTGTTTTAACCAATCCTCAGAAAACATGACCACAAAAGGGAATGGAACTTGTAGTTCCTGAGAGGAGAGGAGAAGCAGAAGAATCTACCAAACAGGGGCTGCAATAACAGTAATCCAAACCAAATGCAGCACCCAAATACATCACAGCACCCAATGTGAAGGTTAAATCTGGAAAAATATTTAAGCTGGCTTTCTTTCCAGTCCATTTTATGAGAGATATGCAGCTGAAGACTGTTCATAAAATCTCTATGAATCAGTAAACCCTTATCAACAAGCACAGAACATTACTCCTGAAGTTCTGAGGTTTTCTTTTAGCTATGAACTTTATCCCTTCCATTGTCTAGCAAGAAGCATGGCACTATATATCATATTTTAATTTCATACTGTGCATTAAATCACATTTTGAAAGTCTGATTTTGTTAATGTATATGATTTTTCATTGGAGGACAACTTTATAAAACATTTTAACATACATTTATTTATATATAAATCAAATGTAAAGGCTACTCAACACAAAAAGCCACTGGTATCTAAATTAAAAGAAACATTGCTTACCTTTTTTGAGAGTTGGTTTGAAAAAGTCAGTAATACATTGGCTTCTAGAATAAAACAAAAGAAATGTAATAAAAACTTAGCAATGTTCCGAAAGGACATTTTAAAACAGTGGTCGCCAACTGATGGGCCGGGGACCACTGGTGGTCTACAAGAAAATTTTGGTGGTCTGCAAAGAAATGTCCCCCCCCAAAGCAATTAATCCAGGCCACATGGGAACACATGGCTTGCCCACCCGCTGGCCCCCACCCTTCGGATGAGCACAAACCTTACCTTGAGTAGAGCCACGCGAGCTAGAACTGGAAGGTAAGACCAATGACAGGGGAGGGAAATCCGCCCCGGGGTGGCTTGCTGACGTTGGTGGGAAAGGTGGTCCCATATTCCAGAGCTGCAGTAGTCACAAGACTGGCCCTTTGGTCACCCCTGAGTAGCTCCTCCAGTCCATGGCAGGCGGGTGCAAACCGGGTGGAGGAGCAGCTGCTCCGGGATGACCAAAGGCCAGTCCTGTGACTACTGCAGCTCTGGAATATGGGACTGACTTTCCCACCAACATCAGCAAGCCACCATCAGTCAAAATTCATATTAGCGGCCCGTGGGATTTAACATTATGAGTTTGGTGGTCCCTGAGGTCCAAAAGGTTGGTGACCCCTGATTTAAAGCATATAGTAAATACCTTTTCTCAATCAGATCTTTCTAGATGTACTGGAATCACATTTCCCATCAATTCCAGCCAGCCTTTGTAAGCTGAAAGAGGATGATTTACTGCCAGGAAGTCAACAGGTGACAACTCAAGTTGAATTATAGGAATGCAGCAATCTTTAGCATGTTGAGTATTAACAAACAACACAGCTTTCTCAACAGATTGAGATGTAAAGTTGTAACAACATACTACTGACATTACAGCTTTGATTAAGTAACATGGACTCTCGCCATACATGTAAGAGAATGATCATCCCCAGTTAGGGTAAATGTAGAATATTTACTGTACTATATCCTTAGTTCTGATTTCCAAATTCTAGTAATCCTTCACTACATTCAAGCTTTACTTTGCAAGTATATTTATATCTGAAAATCAGTTTATGAATTAAAGGGCAAGAATAACAATTAGTTTTTTTTGCTCAGAATAGCCTACCACACTGACAATTTGGTTTCCCTACTTCCCTACTTCGGTTCATTTGTTTGAAGGTGTATTATTTGCCTTTGCTTCTAAAGCAGAGGTGACCAAAACACCTTATGTAAAATGTTCTATCCCCAAAAAATTTGGAGGAATGTCAAAATAATAAATGAAAACTATTCATCACAACAGAAAGCTATTTGACTTTTTAAAGTTTATTTCTTATAGTATACAATATGTTATTCTAAAGGTATTTGGTTTGGGAAACACTTTTTAAAAATAAGAGCATGTAAGTGAATAGTTTTGAATACAATTTATCTAACAATATGCTGTTCCTATTAATAAGGATTTCAGATATGTCTTTTGCTCCATATAACTCATATTTTTATCTTGATTCACTGCTTTTACAATGCTACAGTACCTCTTTGTTATATTTTTATGCACAACTTATTACTCAGAGCCAGTATGTGATTTGGAAAAACTGTACATAAATTATGTTACTTGTTGTGAGGAAAAACCTTTGTTTTTGTGAACTGATACCATTAATTTTTATCTAAGGCATTTAAACTGTACTTGGATAATATCATAAGATAAAAATAGTGCATTTTTTGTTATCTTTCGTTATTTGGTATATAATATATGAGTGTTAAGGAAGATGCACCAGATTTTGGTTAAAAATTAGTATCAGGACAATCCAGTTAGATATAAAATGTAAATAATGATGTTCTTTTTTTAACAGTTTTAAAAATTTGTATGTCTTTCTTAATATATGTAAATAAAGTTTGTTTTAAAATTTAAAAAAATAAAAATAAAAAATAAACTGTACTTGGATAAATTTTGGAATGAGGGCTCTATTATTCTGATATTCAATATTCCTTTCTTTGATATTTCTCTTAGCCAAAGTAAATGTGAAGAATGCCTTAAAACATTTGTACCCTCTCCAATTATATATTTTCTTTGGTGAGATTTTCACTACAGAACTAAAACCATGACTTAGAATTCAGCTGAGAAGCAAAAATCACTTTTGGCGCTGCTATTTTGAATGTTCTGGGATTTGTGGTTGCACTATTGCAATCGGATTGTAATAACAGAAGAAACAGTAAATGAAGGAAGAAAAACAGCAGCAACATGAAGTCATAGAGCAGGGGTGTCAAACTCAATTTCATTGAGGGCCGCATCAGGGTTGTGTTTGACCTTGGGGGGCCAGGTGAGAGTGGAAGGGATAGGCATGGCCAGTACATCACTTGTGTCAGGGGCACCTGTGCTGGCCCGGGTGGGGCTGGGGGATGCATTGTTTCCCTCCCTCCCTTCCTCCTTCCCTTTCCTCTTCATTCTTTCTTCTTCCTTCCCTCTTCTTTTTCCTTTCTTGCTCTCTTCCCATCTTTCCTTCTTTTTCTTTGTCTTTCCTCTTTCCCTTTCTCCTTTCCTGTCCCTTCTTGGATACTCAAATGCAAAAGGGGAAACATTTATCCTTTTGTTTTGTTTTTAGTTTGTTTTGCTAGCCCTCTGCCAGCAAAAACGGAGCTGGGGGGCCATGCACAGCCACCTTGGCCCCCTTTTTGGGTGTGATGGCCTTCTGCAGCCCTCTGCCAGCAAAAATGGACCTCAGGAGACTCTGTGCGGCCACCTTGGCCCTGTTTTTGGCCACAAAAGCCTCCTGCAGCCCTGTGCCAGCAAAAATGCAGCTTGTGGGGGGCATGCCCCCCCAGCTCCATTTAAAAAATAATTTTATTCAATGTTTATATAATTAAAAATAAGCATACACACACACACACATACATACATTTTACAGCTAGCTGAGTGATAGTTGCACTTATGCTTTTCTATTATTGACGTGTTCTACCTTGTTACAATAACTTCGTCATTTTAAGGTCTTTGATTCTATGCATATAAATTTACAATTAGTTACATGTCCCCCTTGTTTTCAATATATTGTAAAATTATCAGACATCACCTTTTCTTTAGCCAATCGTACCAACTATCCCATATTTTGTAATAGTCACTATCTTGATTATTTTTTAAGAGTTTGGTTAATCTATCCAGCTCGGCACACTTATGTATTTTGTTAATCAGTATGTTTTCTGAGGGGGTCATAGCCAATTTCCAGTTTTGGGCAAAGCTTATTCTGGCTGTGGTTAAGATATGTAAGATCAGGCACTGGTATTTCTTTTTCAAATTTAGTTCTTTCATGTCTAATAAAAAAAATTTCAGGTTCAAATTTTAGTTCTTGTTTTGCTGTTTCTAATATCCAAATTCTAATTTTTTGCCAACATTTTTGTGCATATGGGCAAGTCCACCACATGTGGAAATAAGTTCCCTGGATGTAATTGAACTTCCAGCAGTTCGGTGCCATATTGGGGAACATCTTGGCTAATCTCGCTGGTGGTAGATGCCAATGATGGACCATTTTATATAAATTTACTTTATAAGAGGCTGACATTATTAGTCTATAATTTATCTGCCAAAGATGTTCCCACAGGTCTAAATTAATATTATGGCCCACATTTTTGGCCCAAATTATCATGTAATCTTTAATGGTTTCCTCTTTTAATTTGTAGTCTAATAAATATTTATAGATTTTACTGATCATTTTTTTCTTCCACGTGCCATCTTTTCTAGTTCTTGTTGAGTTATGCTAAAACTGAATTGTTCTTTATCTTTTTTACAGTGTGTTTGTATTTGTAAATAGGGCCACCATCCTATCTCAATTCCCTGTAGTTGTTATTGGTTCCTGGTTTTTAGTTCTCCTTTTTCATTTAGTAAATCTCTATACCTTATAATTTTATTGCAATCCAGGACACTGGGATGTACAATTGTTTCCATTGTTGATAGCCACAATAGGACCTTGGCATAATGATCCCTTTTTATTTTTTCCCAGGTATTTAACAAAACATCTCTCATCCAATGTCTTTGAAAATACGAGTGCTGTTTACTCTTCCCGTCCCAGATCAATGCATGCCAGCCAAGTTGTAGGTCGAAACCCTCTAATGTCAGAATCCTTCTATTTGTCAGAATGACCAAAACTTTAAGCCATGTGGCTATTGCAGCCCGATGGTATCATGCAAGTTCTGGGAGACCGAAGCCTCCTTTCTTTCTAGCATCTTGTAATAATTTATACTTTACCCTGACTTTTTTCTTCTGCCATATAAATTTAGAAATTTGTTTGTTTAATTCTACGAAAAAAATTTTCCCCAACTTGACTGGCACTGTCTGGAACAGGAATAGCAGCATTCATCTTTATTATTGCAATCCGACCTAACAAAGACAGTTGGATTCTGGCCCAGTTATCTAGATCTTTCAATATTTGTGTTGTCAGTTTATCACAATTATCCTTTTTAATTGAAAAGCACCTAGCTGTCAACCAGATCCCTAGATATTTTACTTTATTAACTACCTGCATGCCCAATTTATTTGCTGCTCTTCCTTTTGCTTTTTTGTACAATTTTTCATTATTAATTTGGTTTTCTCTGTTGATTTTCAATCCTGCCACCTTTCCAAATTCTTCTATTTCATTCATTAAAATGGTACTTGTTTCTTTCGGATCTTCCATTATAAATGCCATATCATCGGCGAAGGCTTGAAGTTTGTACTCCTCTTTTTTAATATTTAATCCTTTAATCTCTCAATTCTGTTGTATTTGTGTCAATAATATCTCTTCAGCTAGTATGTACAACAGTGGGGCCAGAGGACACCCTTGCCTCAGCCCCTTACTTATCCTTATACTATCCATAGTTTCTCCATTCATTATTTTTGCTGTTTGTGTCTTATAGATTGTCTTAATAAGTCCCAGAAATTTTTTGCCAAATTTCATGCTAATCAGTTGATTAATGAGGAATTTCCAATTCAAATTATTGAAAGCCTTCTGGGGATCCAGAAACATCAGTGCCATTGTTCTATTTGGGTGCATTTCATAGAATTCTAAGACATCCATAATTATCCTTGTATTTGTCTTCATCTGTCTGTGTGGGAGAAACCCATCTGATCCGGATGGATAATTCTACTTATTATCCTTTTTAGCCTCTCCGACATTATCATTGCTAGTATCTTGTAATCCACACTTAAGAGGGAAATTGCCCTATAGTTCTGTATTTGTTGTGAATCCGTCTGCTGTTTACGGATGAGTGTTATGTATGCTGCTGTCCATGATTTCGGTATATTGGCACTTTCCAGGGCTTCATTATAAAGGTCCATCATTAGCTCCTCTAATAATCCCTGAAATTCCTTATAAAATTCTGATGGAATTCCATCTGGGCCGGGAGTCTTATTCATTTTCTGTGTTCCAATTGCATTTCTAATTTCTTTTATAGATATTTTGTTATTTAGACTGTCTCTTTTTCTAGTTTAAATATATAGTACTTTTAAGTAGATACAAAGAAAGAAAGCAAAAAAAAAAGATATTTAACATTAACTGGAAGAAGGGTGGAGGAGAACAATGCTGTACTATTGTTATTTAGCACTCTATTTAATACATTATACAATCTCTTTTCCTTCAATCATTCGGTCATTCAATTGTTGTTCAATATTCAATATTGTAACAATTATATATCTATCAAAGGTATACTTTACCAGTATTGTTTAAATGATTTCCAGAGTCTTTTTAGTCTTTACTCTGTCAAAGTTTCTTGTCTCAAGATATCTTCTTTCAAAAGTGCACAGTCACCATCTTTTTCCCTCCCCTTCTGTCTTCAAATTATGCTGTGCCTCCCCCCCTCCCGCAATCTCAATTCCAATAGTCTTTCCATTCAATAATCCCAAATAAATCAGATTTCCCCTCCTTTCACTGCTGCAATTGTCTATAAGCGTTTGGAGAGTTTTTCAGCTTTATTCCTCCAATCTATCAAAATGTCCTCTCTTAAGCATGGACCGTCAGTAATTATTTTCCTCTTCTTCGCTTTTCCACTGTTCCAATTGTTCACAGTCATTTCCCCCCCCGCTGCTCACATAGATATTATAGTTCTACAATCTGTACATAAAATCAAAAAAGAGAATCTACTGTCTCACCTTTCTTCCCCTCAACTCTCACAGTTCCATTACTCAGCAAACAGCTCTGTCCCTTAGTCTGTGATCAACGCTCCTACTCTTAATTTTGCCACTTGTTAACACCACACACAGTTCGGAACCTCACTCTTCTTCTCCTCTGGTCATCCGATGCTCTGGAAATCTTCCTTAATCATGCTTTCCCACCACTCAGCTTACTGTTTTTCACTTTTTGCTTCCTCTTTAAACAGCTGGACTGCCACGTCTCTGGTTCCGATCATCACGATCTCCCTCTTCTGCTGCTGGTTTTCAGGGGTTTATTCTTACAGTCTCCAGGATCGTGGCATTTCCCCGAGACCTCCGTGTCTTCCCCTTTTTCCTGTTGACCCCTCCAGGGTCCGACACGCTCCTAGGAGCCACCAGGCATAGAATTTCAGATTTTTCAGAGTGGCGATCTCTCCTCTGCTCCGCTTCGACATGGCGCCTCAACTGGAAGCCCCCCCAGCTCCGTTTTTACTGGCTGAGGCACCATGGGCCAGTCCTTCACTGTTTCCAGGGTGGATCCGTAGGCCAGATCTAAGCAACCTGCGGGCCGCATCTGAGTTTGACACCCCTGTCATAGAGATTGCTGTAGAGATTAAAACATTATCCTGCCTACAAGCATTTTACAGAAAAGGGGAATCCCTTTTTTGGTAATAATGCTTCATCATTCTTGTAATATTTTAGTTTTTAAAGGTTGGACATCTTTTTGAATGCTGCACAATCCCCATTTGTAGACATATTTTGCTTATTTTTTTCAAAAAGCAACAAACGCCAGACTAGCCTTTTGCAACAAATTACTCCAATGCTTGCTGCTGATAGTTTTTTTTTTTTTATAAAAAACTGGATTCAACATGGAAGTAACTGGAACATACAAGTATAATACATCCAACCTACCACCTTACTGAATTTACACAACTTACTAAGTTAAAACCAAACAAAACACTTTCTGGAAACAGGTAGAAAGGCTGGAATGACAAGTACTATAATATATTACAGATTCTAACTGAATTTGAAATTCTACATAGCAATAGCTGTTGTAAGTTACTACTTTGCTTCTGGACACTTTAGGATTGAATGTGTGTCACCTACACCATGCATATTTCCCATTCTATACTGAAAATTAAACTGACATAAACTGTATTAATTACAACCTATCTCATCAGATCACTTAAGTGCTATACTAATTTATATTACAAGAAGATATTCTAATTACCACAATAGTTTAATTTAGGATATATCCCAGACTAGTGGTTTCTTAGCTGCTTGACATCTAAGGGATCCTGACCAGCCCTATTAAGACTTAGCTCATCTATATAATAATTCCCTGAGATTAAGATGACTTTCAGTCCTCTCCTTATTGGTTATATTTCCTTCAAATATTAATAGTGCTAATTAAGTACTTGCAGGTCATTCCATGTCAACAGTGCCAAAATTCTACCATCAAAGTTATACCAAAAGTTGGATGGCTACGTCCAGAGGTTTTACCTCCAATTAGTATACTTTTTATCATAACAGAATTTAGAATTATTAAGGTAAGATTTGCTCTGAATTTGTTAAAAAAAACATCTCTGAAACTAACCTGGGAAACTCTTCTCATTGATCATGCCAACTATTTGCATGCATCCTTCTACCCTTATTTCAGCATCTAGCTTTCTCAGACATCCTGCTCATATCTCAGTCAATTATAAAGCACTATAAAATATTAAGCTTGCCTTTCAGAATATCATCAGGTATTTGGCAATTTTCAGATTAGTTACATAATGTGAAAAGGATCCCTTTTCTCCTCTGAAATCTAGAAAAGATTTCATATAATCTCAAGGCAAGCCACAGAGAAAAGAAAAACAATATTCTTGCAGGAGGAGAGCAGCATCTTCTTCTCCAGGGTCCATTTTCTTTCTGTGCTACATAGTGAGAAGTGAAACTTCTTAACTATTTAGTGCAAAAGAATTCTGAACACCACCCAGAAGTAAATATCGTATTTCCCCCCCTTTATGGTCACATTGCTTGACCTTTTTCCATATGGTGATTGTAGTATGTGCAAACTTCTCGGGCCACATACTAGTAGTGCCTACTTTCAGTTGCCACCCCATTGCTGGTATTCAATATTCAATGTATCCATTGAATTCCCCCAGAAGTGGTTTCTCCTCAGGTAAGGCCAACTGCAAAGCAAAAAGCCATTCCTTGCGAGCATTATCCCAAATGGAAGAGCCCAGAAAGACTTTATCCCTCTTCTCCCCAACCCCAAATTCTTTAAGAATTCTGTCAGATAACATGAAAAGATATTAAGACAGGTAATTCCTACACGACGTTTTTTCTTTAGACGTTTTCTACGAGTCACTCCAGGACCCAGCTTAAGAATTTGCTCCACTTTATCCGGCTGCGCGGGACACTCACCCGCCGAACAACACGTTCCCTTCCCCGATAGAGGTATCAGCACCCTCCCATCAAGTCTTGGAAACGCGGCTGACCCTTCCGGTTCCCAAGTCCCTGGCGGGATAGTTAAGGGGAGCAGTCACTCCCACGTACCTGGTATTCGCAGCCCCGCGGTCCACCGACTGGCGATGCTGGCTGGGAGAAAGCGCAGAAACGCTAAGTTGCGTGTAGCCGCCGCTCCCATTGTAGTTCTGGGTCATGTTTCCAAATACAGCCGCCCGCTTCGAGGCTGATCGGAGCAACTGTTTCCGGGCTTTTGCGTCTCCATTGCACAACACCGCGGTCGAAAGGGGGGGGGGGGAGAGGCAGAGGGGGCGTGGTGTTCCTGAGGCGGCACCGGGATTGGTCCACCTCAGGGAAGGGTGCTCCAGTCCACGTGCCGACCTTGAGGAATAGAAAAACAGCGAAAGCCAGAGCGCTCTTCGGATTGGTTGCTACTCCGAGCCAACTTCGAACTCTGTCTCGTTACGTAGCTCAGGCTTTGGCTTTCACGGGACGTTTCAATGGAGCGGGAGTGGGAAATGGTTGAAATTGGAGAATTTGGCGCTTTCCGGTGGCTGCGTTTCTAATAGGCTGGCGCAAGAGCGCGCGCTTGCTGGGCCAACTTCTCGGACTCACGCCGGAGAAGGGAAAAAAACAAAACACGCCCATGCGTGCGCCCATGCCCTCGGTATTTGGAGAGGGAAAAGGGGAGAGACGAAAGGATGAGACGGGCTTCGTTGTCTCTCAGCAGTGAGTGAGAGCCACGGAGGATGGACTTTAAAATACAAGAGAAAATGCTCTCCTACCAGTCCTGGTTTCTGAAAGGGAGGCTTTTTCTTGAAGGTTAAGGCTTATGGGAAATTATCAGCAATACAATTGAAAAGCAAATTTAAAATACAAGAAAATCCATGACTCTCCGCTTCTTCCGCCGCGACCTCAAAACATGGCTATTTTTGCAATCCGGCCTGGACTGATGGGGATCGGGGTTTTTAATCTGATTGTTTATTTGGCATAATTTAATATCTTTTTAATTTCTTTTAACTTTTGTACTTTCAGTCTTATGTACGCCGCCGAGTCCTTCAGGGGAGAGAGGGTGGCTTATAAATCTAAATAAACTAAACTAAACTAAACTCTCAGTCATCCAGGTCATGGTTGTCCCAAAGACTTTGGAAGAAAATCCATGTTAATTAGCCAGTGCAACAGTATTATAAAAACCATGTTTCAAGTATTACAAAGCCCATCCTCTGTGGCTGTCAGCAGCACAACCCTGAATTGTAGGTTAGGTAAATCTGCGGTCCCAATAGGAATTGACAGTAACCCGCTACATAATCCAGTTGTCTGAGATGGCACAAAAGACTTGCCTATTTTATGTTAAAATTTATAGGGCCACCTGACTCCTATCATAGTTCTTGAGAGGGCATACCGTTGGCTCCTTTCTCAATGAAGCAGTTGTGATTTCAGGTCCAGCTTCTTATCGTTTTCTGGGTGGCCATCAGCCAGGAGTGGAATGGATACAATAAATAACTGGCTAGATAGCAGTCTAGATGATTTATCTCCTCAGGAGTTATATATTCAAACTTGCCGCAATAACCACACAAGACTTTGCTTCCACATATGCCAGTTCTATGGATGTAACAGTGTGCAGCCTTTATATAGTTTTGCATTACACAGCTGTAGAACTCCCTTGGAATGCATAGGTATAAAAATTCTTGGCTCTTTTTACATTTCTAGGAGTGTGGGGAGGCCTAACCTCACCTCTTAAAAATCCTTTATTAGGGTTGAAATGAGGCGTCCTTTGCACTCTCTGAGCTTGGTTGTTTTCTTCCAGACATTTTATTACCCAAACAAGGTAATATCAGTGCACTGATATTAGAAATTAGTTGTCTCTTGCAGTAAAAAAATAAAACACTTGTTTTTTTAAAATACCTTCTCAATTGGAATTAAGATTTACAATTAATCTCTAATAGTTGCTTCTTAAAAAGTTAGGTTCACTGTATACTGCAGATAGACCAATAGTGGCGTCCATTTGATGAAAGCAATTTTGTGCTGAAACACCATAAGCTTCATCCCATGTGAATATCATAATATCACACATTTTCAAAAGACAATTTGTACTGCAGTGGTGTTTTTGTCACATTACCAAAGCTGCAAGTGGGGGTGTTAAACAAGTATATTAACTCCCAATATTTATTGAGGAAAATATTACATAAGTAAAAATGTGCACAAAATTTTAAAATATCCACCAACACATTTTACTCCAGTTACTTTAAATCCATAAACTAAAGAACAAACTACTGTATATTGCCCACATTGGATTACAGTTGTAATATAATGTTTTGTTAATATCATTTCGCTGCCACTAAAGTGAGAGTCAAATATAATAATTTACAAAGTTGATCATATATTGATAAAAATAAATACATATACATCCAACAGACTTATTAGCAAATGACATTTGTTTGTTTTATATGGCCACCCATTTTATATATGATTCTAGGTGGCTAACAGTTAAAAACATAATAAAAAGGAACCAAAATTAAAAACAAGAAATAACATAGCAGACATGAACACTCATTTAAGAAAACTATAATGAAGAAATGTTAGGGCACTCATTGTATTATGTCATTAGTATTCATGTGTGTGTTTGTGTGTATTTCTGTGCAGCCGCAATCATAAAGTGCAAAATATGATAAAAGAAAATTTCATGTAAAACCGCAAAGAGCTCAGTGGTTTCAGTTTCAAATGGATAATCATCCAATTGTTGGAACTGGCTTACTCTGGAAACCAATCTTCAGATTTGTTTTTTGGGATCTGCAAAACGTTACTGCATTCTATTTTAATTTTTGTTAAAGTAGATTTTACTCACCTGAATACAATCCTGACAACAGTGAGAGAGAGATTTTGAACATTTCTGCTGTAGGTGATCTTAAAAATACATGACAATTTCTGAGAAAAAAAATCTGCATAACATATGTTTAGAGACAGGCCCAGAGAAAAACAGAAGTGTGTAGTGTTCTTTGCATTCATGCACATGCCCTAAAACACATGGGAAGACCCCTGTAATAGCTGTGCTGAGCCATCAAGTGAATATGGTTGCTTCTTGATTTCAGTTAGAAAGATCTCATTGAAAGATCTGCATTGATCTACTAGAAGAGGGATGTCAAACACACATTGTCACTAGAGGTGGTATTCAGCAGGTTCTGACCAGTTCTAGAGAACCGGTAGTGGAAATTTTGAGTAGTTCGGAGAACCGGCAAATACCACCTCTGATTGGAGATTTTACAGTACCCTTCCCCTGCTATGCCCACCAAGCCATGTCCACAGAACTGGTAGTAAAAAAAATTGAATCTCACCACTGGTCGTCACAGCATCGGCACATGTATTGCAAATTTTTTCCCCTTTGCTAAACTGGGCATGGGCATGGCCAGTGCATGATGCATCTGGCCCATGGCTCTGGCAGCCCTGTACTAGAAAGTTTGTTTGCTGGTTAACAATTAACTATATTGCAGTGCCACAGTTTAAGCAGTTTGTTTCTTCCCTAAGGCTGTTTATTGTTACTACATGCAAAAAAGCTTTATAAACAGCTTTTGTAAAAAAAAGTTTTTGTTAAAAAGCTGTACATAAGTATTCCTATCCCTACAAGATATATGCACACTTATTTTATCAATTTGCCTAGAAAACATTAGTTAACATGAGAAAGTCACTTGTGGTTTTGTGTTGTTTAAAAGTACTGTAATACATTTTGTTTCTCTTGGCTTAACCACTAGAGCGTGGTATTAAGCTATGTACAGATAAGAATGCCTGGAAAGCAATAATATCACCTCTAGTGCTAGAAAACTAGTAGTTTTAACTGATAGTAGTGGATAAGTACTATATAAATATGCTTCTATTAATAAATACTTTTAGTTGCTGCTCGGAAATGCTGAATACAATCTATAATTTTTTTTAAATGCAACATACCTAACCTGCACTGATCAGTAATTGTAAAGTCATGTTCAATTTGACATTCTAATATTATATTTTTAAAAAGCCTTCATAAAATGCAAATCCTTCAGATGACTCTTGAGTGCATAAAGCCTTACAATTTCTCTCTGTGTTTTTGTGCTTTCAAGTCAGTGTTGATTCCTGGCAACAGTTTGGACAAGTGCTTGAAATTTTTTTGATAAGATTTCAGAAGTGGTTTGCCATTGTCTTCTTCCTAAGGCTGAGAGAATGAGTGTGACTGGCCCAAAGTCACCCAGCTGCCTTCATGCCTAAGATGGGACTAGAATTCATGGTGTCCTGGTTTGTAGGTTGGTAGTTTAACCACTACACTAAACTTGCTGTTGGTGGTGATAAATGTTTGAAAGTATCATAGTATGTATTCTCTGCCTTCCCTTTTTTGTACTTTATTTTCTGGGTAGGCAACTTGTAGCCCTTCGGTTTCAGAGGTATTTTTTAATGACTCTTAAAACATTATCCACCTATGAGTGCTACAAATTAGCAGTGAGATCTCTTAAAGGAAATCTATTATGTAATGCATAAGCAGGTTCAACATAACAATAACAAGTCTAGAAAAGTCCTGATCCCTCTTCTGTGTCTTTGTTAAATGCTACAAGGATCAGGAAGAAAGGAGAAATTTTAAGTGAGGATTTCTGAATGTTGGTTTCCTATGGACCACTTCTGTGTGCACATTGCAGATATTAACAATGAGTCCAGGAAGGTTCAGATTCTCATGTATGCCGAACAGTGAGACAACTTTCAGAATGGTGGCACCTGGAGATTTGAGCAACTTATAAAGAGAATAACTGAAGTAGGGGAATGTGACTGATTTCCTCAGGAAAATACTGAAGAATGGATTAAGTAATACAAATCAAATACAATTGCCAGTTTCCCAAATAAATTGCTGGAAGGTTATAATAAAATATAAGAATATGTGCAATATTCAACAAGAAGCCATAGCCAGAACAATGGCTTTGAGGTAGAAGATGGCAACTGGCAATTGAATGTGAGTGGATTTGTTCCAGTCATTTTATTGTGTTGAGGAGAAGGAAAGGGAAAGTTGGTGAGACAAGTGGAAAAGGAGTTAGAATTATAAAATGAACATTTAAAAAAGGTAGAGAACTCTGTAAAGGTAGAGAACTCTGTATACTGTCTTCAGCTGTCATGGCAAGAGAACTGGCAGCTTCCACCATGATCCATCAAGAGAGCAGGGAATGGTGCTGTAGTTCAGGGAGGTCGTGGGCCCAGCAATGGACTCTGGAGATCTAGCACTGTGCCAGTACTGTACACAAACTGTAGGAGCCACCACCAAATTTCCATGCTAATAAATAAGAAAAGTGGCTGAGGGGTAGCAGAGGCAACAGCATAATGTAATTGTATTAGTTGAACTTTAAAGTGGAGAAAGGTGAAAGAAGAGAAAACAAGGATGGTAACTATGTACAAGAAAAGAAAGCTAAAAAAAGGGCAGAAGGCACAGGATAAAGCAAGATGGAAGAATTAAAATAATCAAAAAGTGCTCAGGAGTCTCAAATGGGCCAGGTATTTACAAATCAGGGCAATTAATGTAGGAGGTAAAATGATTTTGCCAAGGAAAAACATGCTCAGTCTTGTCTTACCCTGGGTGGACTGTGTACAGTTGTGAACTGGTGAATAGGATGTTGAAGAATCAAATGGAAAATATGAAAAAGAAAAAAAAACTGTCTTGCTCTTTGAGAAAAATTTTCAGGGTCTTTGCATCTTTCTCAAATCAAAAGTGATTCTTTTTTGAGTAGAGTGCTCAGAGTGTTAATTTCTATCTCACCACAGAAAATAAGATTCTTCCAGAATTTCTTTAAGATTTATTAAAGAAGAATAAGACTTAGCAAGTGGATTTTTTTTCTTTCTATACATTAATTTGTCTACAAATATGGAGATTTTCTCACTCTTTTACTTGTAGCTTTGTATGAAACTGCAACTTTTCTAATCATTGATCCTGGATGGAGGAATGTTTATGGTTCTAAGCATTCCATTAAGACTAAATCTCATTAGCAAGATTTATTGGCAAGGAAAGTATGAGGTACAAAAATTCCAGCAACTGTACTGCTTCCATCTACAATCAGTATATCTCAAAGTACATTAAAGGTGGACACTTCTTTCTTGTTAATTTCTTTTCTATGAATTGGAAAAGTTGTGAGATTTTTCAGTGATAATGTTGGTTATTTAGCCAACCACCTCCTGAATCTGGGAAGTCACCATTACTAAGAGCCTGAGAACTAAAGATGAAGACTTGCTATATAACCAATGAATAGATGATATTGAAAATTATATGGTCTTCCATTAATTCTTCCAGGAACTTCCATTAATTACTTGATGCTGAGCATACTTGAGCATACTTTATCTCCTTCAATTGCAGGGCACTTTTCTCAATAGCCATTTTGGGATAAGCCAAAAGAAAGTCTGGACATGTGACATCTTCCTGCATTACAACTCTCTGAAATAACTTTGTGAGTATTGTGTGAGTTGCCTATAAAGAAGAATGTATTACTTTTTTGCAAGAACATTACACTTTCTTTAAAAAAAACAGAATAGCTAATCCTTGGATGTCTACAGTATGTGTGTCCAAATATGTCTCCTTGGATTTTAAAGAGATGAATGTACTGTTGATCCCCCTTTCCTTATTTTATCTTATGCATCTACCTGGGCAATACCCAATTCATGCTTTGCAAAATGTAACTCAGACCTTACTTTGGCTTGTGTGCTCAAGCATACATAAAATAATTTCTTTTTTCAAAATACTGTTGAAAGAAATATCCTTCTGGGTTCAGTTCCAAATGGGGAAAAAGACACTGAAAACATGGAGGCTGCTTGGAAAGTTTAATGGTGAACAGGACCACATGGCCTGGAGCTCCAAAGAAGGATGATCACATGCTTCAAGGTGAGAAGAGACCAAGGAAAAGGGCTGAGGTGCTGAGAGTGCCTGGGTTTTATACCCTCTGTTGGGCCCCACCTTAGTGCTTCCTGTTCCTGTGTAAGAAATGTATCCCATTGGCTGTCAGATTCCCAGGGGTGGGGGTCTTAGCTAACTTTGTAGACTTTGTCTGGACCACATGGCTTCACTTGAGTGCTGGCTAATGCAATCTTCCCAGATGCCATGTAGTGAGATGGGTAATCCTATCATGTCCTGAGGGCCATGTCTTAATCCCATCACCCTGGAGCTGAAGGCGGGGCTGGGAGCTGCAGGAAGCTGCTTTCTCTTTAAAACATGTTTCTCCTTTTCTCATCCAGGGAAATATAATATTCTGCCTTTTTAATATTTACTAGAATATTTCATTTTTCTAGGAGAGGGGTGGGCGCTAACTTCCTACAATACTATTTAAAAATAGCCTTTTGAAGGAGCACTGGACATATATTTTTAAAAAGATAATGCTCTGTAAAGAGATCACTACTGTATGATCTATAGAGAATGCCTCTGTAAACTGGGAAAGACAGCTGCTCTCTGCTTTCTATCCCAAAAAGTAAATCACAACCTTCCTGCTACTTCTGCTGATAAGGAGATTGGATTACTATACTTTCTAATAGTTTTATTATGCTGGGCTGGTGTCCAGGCAATTTTGCCTACTGTAACAACATTTTATATATATCATGAACTGCTTCTGAATGCTGCTGGCTGTGACTTCTCATTACTGGTATTGCCATATTCTTGTAGCACTTATCAACTGTGTTCTTCCAGAGAGCACTAGCCATACAGTCTATAAACAGGTTTCTTCTTGTTACCTGCCATTTAGGCAGCTTGAAAATTGGATTATGTCTCTGCCCATATTTACCCTTCGCCACATGTTAAGGAAAGCATTGGAGGTTTTTTTTTCCTTGCCAACTAATGACATTGTCTACCAACTACTGCTCTTAAATTATTTCATTTTAAAGATGTAAGACAGCATGGTTCACAAGCCTTGTAATTGAGACAGAATTGCACTTGGCCATTGAGGCAGTACAAATTATTCCATCATATTTTTTCTGTTTCTTTAAGCATGTTAATGTGGCTGTGAGAAAGATCTCATAACTAATACAAAGCAAGAATACTGACTGGGATCATATACTGTGGTAAGTCATACTTTATGGAGTAGGTCACAAAACTGGATTCACACGCTACAGTCCAAATTGAGCAAATTGTATTAGGATTTAATATGTGTATGACCCTAACTACAGCATTCTAACTAGCTGACCAACTTCAAAACTTCCGTGACAGCATTTGAAGCAGTTCAAATTCTGTTTGAGTGGTTTATAAAAGCTGCATCACAGACTAAGCACATTACTAAAGTCAAAACACATTAGAATGTAATGAAGTCCAACTTGGTTAGAATCAGTTTGCTAACACACTGGCAATCCTAGAAAGTGGGAAGAAAAGACAGGCATCAGTGAAAATGATGATGGGGTAGACAGTAGAAGGACAAAGAACCAGCAGAAATCCTGAGGTTTCCCACAGGGTATAGAAATTAGGATTCAGCCCAATTTGATTGAGACATAGAGCTTGATTGTAACTCAGACCAGAAAGGAAGAGGGTGGGGGGAACTAGCCCTCTTGGCAGTAAATAAGTCTGGTAGTGGAACCAGACTTATTTACTGCCAAAAGGGCTAGCTCCCCCACCCACCCAAAAGATGCTCCAAAATGTCTCAAAGTTATGAGCCATCTTTTCAGTTCTTAAGAATTCTTAATCATCTGTTAAGCTAAGAAGGAATGGAGGTGGGGACAGGAAAGAGAGATGGGGGGCGGGAATCCTCTGTTCAGAAAATCAGTAAGTGAAAAGAGTGTATACAGCAATATTAAATAGCAAATGATCTTGACAGAGTATTACATTGTCAAATTTCATGTTGCATCTTGCTGCTGCTTGTAAAGGTTCCAACTTTATAATCCTGATAGTAAACAAGATCAATCATTTCTTCTTTCTGTGCGTGAAGGCTCTATTACGTTGCAATCATCTTATTTTCATATAAAGGCTAGATTGTATTTGGGGGGAAAATGAACTAAAATGCTTTCATAAAAGAGCTATATATCCAATGACATGCTGTAATCCAATAGTGTTATTCTTTAGAGGAAGAGAGCACTAATTAAAAAGCAAAATGCCAGACTATCACGCTCCAGTAAAACACTTCCTGTAAAGCTTTGCTTTTATCACTTTTCCCATAACATAATGATTTGCAGAAAGTTGTTTGTAATTATTGTAATCACAATTACCTGTAATATGTTACTCAGCCTTCTGAGGATTCCTCAGCCTGCAACATAATGATTTTTTTAAATAGCTGAGTATGATCTTTTCTTCTTAAAAAATCACTTTGCTGTTTTCTGCTGAGGGGCCTCCTTAGGAATCAGAACATAAGGATTTGGTCTAGGAACCAAAGGCCATCTTCCACAAAATTCAACTATTTTCCACTGCTTTCTTCCTCCTACCCTCAATAATGAAAAGCAGCTGCTGGAAATTGCAGTCTAGAGAGGAAGAAAAGTGTACAGTAGTATCTGGATACTATTTTTCTCCTTACTGTCCTAGATGGAAAAAATAGTCTAAAAATTTTGGAGGGGAAAAACACCATGATTCTCTTCAATGGAAGAAAAAGATGCACAGAGAGAATTGAAAGAAGAAACGAGTCTGAGGGGACAAGTTTACCATGACCTCATCATTTTTTCTTTCCCTGATTCATATTTCATGCTACTTTTCAAAAGAGAACAAATCTATTATTTGGAGGTCCCTCCTGGATTCACAGGTACTGCTGGATCAGTAGGTGAAAGGAAGGCAAGATCAGGGTTCCCCACCCACCCATCTTTGGCAGTACACTAGCTGGTACATGAGGACTTTACAACTGTAACTAACTCATGCCCTCCTCATCACAAATGCAGGCCACTGTTATGTGCTTCAGATGGAGCTGCCTTTGAGGAACATCTGGGAGGACAACTGGTGCAATGATGACCGAATTATGTGCAAATAACATCAAGAGCATCTTATCCTGTGCTTAAGATCCTGTACTGATTCAATGAGCTGAGTACAGGTCAAAGTTCTGTTTTTAATCTATAAAGCCTGTAAGACTTAAGGGGTGTGCATAAGTGCACCATCATGCCTCCCATCCCTGTCCTATTGTCCCCATTTATTTGTACCTATTTCCTTACTCATGTTTATACTTATGCCTATTATCTTGTAAGCGATTGACAAATCAAATAAATAAATAAATAAAGACTTAATATCAAAATACATTTAGGTCTGCTTCTCCAGCCATAAGCAGCCCACCCACTATGTATGTACAGAAAAATTCCTAGTAATTTTACATTTTAGGAAGGCATGTGTTACATGAACACTCCCAGGTTCAATTTACTGTCGTTCACTCATACTCACAAACCTGGAAAACAGCCACACTCAAATCACTTTCAGTCAAAAGGCACCAAGCAATTCTTTGGAATACACAGAGACCCAGTTAATTTAAGAACAGCAAAACTTTACTGGTTACAATATGTGTATGTGTGCGTGTGTGTGAAATGTACACACGTGTATGTATGTATGTATGTATATCCATATGTGTGTGTTTGTGTACATACACATACACACACACACTAACCCATATCCACATCTAGGCTGGCAGGCATTAGCCAGAGGAGAGGAGCCAACAAGTCTGGATCCAAGACAATTCCAAAGAAATGTACAACAACTCATGCGGCCAACTTGCCAAAGCCTAATCGTCACAGCCAGCTTGCTGCAGCCAGCACACTGCAGCCAACTTGCTGTGGGATAAGAATTACACTAACATTGAAGAAATAACAGAATAGAATCATTAAAGAAAGGATGTCAAAGGAAAAATGAAATGTGAATGACAAAAATTAAAATATTTTTAAAATTATTTTAAATAATTAAATTGAATTGTTGAATTGTCCCACAGTGAGTTGTCCTATGGCTAATTGGCTGTGGCAAGTTGTCCTATGGTGAGTTGGCCATGGTGAGTTCGCTGTGGTGAGTTGTCCCATTCTGTTCCAAAGTGGATGGGCTTCAGGATCCCTTTTATTCCCCCAAAGCCCTTGCTTTGTTGATTCGCAAGACTGATAGTTACTCTTGCTTGTTGATTTACACATCTGGTAGCTGTTGATGGAATTTGGGCAGGGGTTTCCTATTTGCTCAGGCCAATATCTTTTGTTTAGGTGACATTTTCCCTTTCTTTCCTTAACAAAGTTCCCCTTTATCCCCTGAAGGGATCTTTTAGGCAAGATTCCTGGCTATCGATCCTGCTTATGTGCCTGCATCATCTTTAGGTACGGCAGCTTCAGCCTACGCTAGTCTTATACATGGAGTCGATACTTTTATGCTACTATGTAAGTGTTAAATACCAGTTTCCCAATAGAAATCAGGTTAGCCCCACTTTGATGGCGTTTTGGAAAACAGATGACTGAATCATTCCTCAGAGCTTTTGTAATTTAAACATAATTTTACTATAATTGAATGTTGGTTGTGTACTATTATAGGACTGCTGTGTTACAATATATTAAATAGGATAGTAGGGTTAGGAGGTTGTCACTATTACTCAGATAATTTACTTTTCTCACCATAGACGTTTTAATGTTTTTATTACTATGGACATTTTATTTATATTTTTTTATTGCAGGGGTCCCCAACCTCTGGGCTGCAGCCCACTACCAGGCCATGGCCTATTCAGAATTGGGCCGCATGAGTGGCTGGCCAGAGTGTGTGTGCAAAGCTCAACTTGCGCGAGCAGCAGGCTGGTGGGCAATCACACAGGTGCCAGCCCACTGCTCTCACAAGTTGAGCTGTTTGTGTGTGCGCCAGCTCACCTTTTGTGCTGCCCAGTTCTCCTCTCCTCCCCCAGTTGGGCCACCAAGTGGCAAAGGTTGGAGACTGCTGGTTCATTGCATATATGCCATGCACATTTTAATTGTGGAAGCCACCATGATTTGTTAAGAAATTGATGAAAAATTGATAAATCTATTAATATATACCAATATTAATAACAGTTTCAAGTTTAGATTTCTCTTCCCAGTCAGAATCTTTACAATTGAAGTTTGTTCTTAGTTGAAATAATAATTAAGTCTTATCAAATTCTTTAAGGCAGATAATGTTTCACGCAAATTCAGCTTTTTTTTTTTAAATTACATTTATATGCCACCCTTCTCCGAAGACTCAGGGTGGCTTACAATTTTTGGGATACAACCCAGTGTGCTCAGCAATAGCCTTCATTCCATTGTATATGCCTGCTTATTACTAAGCGGCATTTTTACAAGGTCAGCTAATTGCCCCCAACAATCTTTGAGTCCTCAATTTACCTACCCCGAGAGGATGGAAGGCTGACTCAACCTTGAGCCTGGTGGGATTCGAGCCTACAGTAATTGTAGACAGCTGGATCTTAAGAGCAGGCATTTAACAGCCTGAGCCACCAAGGCTCTTTTGCTCTATGTAGCATCTACATTAGATGCTCTATGTAGCATCTACATAGTCTTTCCTCTAGGACAGGGATGTCAAACTCGCGGCCCGGTTTAGCAAAGGGGGAAAAAGTCCCAAGACATCACAAGTTTGACAGCCCTACTCTAGGAGATGACCAGACAGAGCCTAAGTCAAAGAGTTCAAAGAGTCAAGGTTCCTAGATACTGCTAATTGCTGCAACATCTAAAAACCAACCGTTATTTCTGAAGAGGATCTTGAGTTCTCACAGAGACATTGAAGAACCTGTGAAGATCTGGAAACTAATAGTCTTTTAACCGTCCAAAAACTCAGTTAGGCTGATGATTCCTTAGAAGCAGCCATATCTGCAGGATCTTTGTAGATAACATGTAGCACAGAACTGCTATATTCAAGCCAATGAAGTGGTTAAAAAAAGACTTACTGTCAGGGTTCCAAGTAACATACCCATAGCAAATACAACTCCAAGGCAGAGTGATTCTTCAAAGAATAGTTTTATTTGGTGTATCATATTGGCACAGGCTGGTGAAAACTGACTGAATGTTCTTGCGATTTTCACCTAATTAAAAGTTTTTCCCCTTCCCCAAACGATCAGTCACATGGTCCAATCAAAGCACCGTCTGGTTGCCTGGTAACTTCATTCCTCTCTCCAACCACCTGTGGGAATGTCCTTGGTTCCCAGGAGAAAATATTTTGTTTTGGCTTCAAACCCCAGCTATCTCTATTCCCCCTCCCTATCCCTCAACTCCAGTGTGGCAACACTGAACCCTCAAATGACTTCGCTAAGGTCAGCTTCAGGGTTGACACTTGCAATGAGAAAGCTACAAATTCCAATTCTAATGGTAATAAAGTATTCAATTCATTTGAAGTATTAGTCTTGCTTATTAATATTTATCAAATCTTAAACTTCATTTATATCTTTTTGAAATATCAGAAATTATCTTGGTTTGAGGAATTATTTTAACGATCGTGCAGATTTAAAAAATAAATATTTTTTTTCATAAATTTAAAAACAGTACAAAAGTATAACAATATACTTCTGTTTTTAAGAGAAAATCTGTGCAGGAAACTGTAACATTAGAATGAATGCTGGAAAACCCCTGTTCTTCCCCTTTAATCCAAGAGAACAAAATTGTTCTGCAAAAGTACTCACCATTTGAAATAAGGCTTAGTTTTTTGGTCAGCTTCCTCTTTTGGGAGAGGTCAGAAAAAATTTTTCATGCTTAAAGTAAAGTAAATAATTTTAGTAGCCTTCAGTCCCTTAGAATTAGGTAGATCAATACTGATGTCAACATTATGTTGTCTTAAAAAGAAAATAAACCAAGTTCATACTTTACACTATGCCCGGTTTGCTTGGCCATGGTTAATTGAATAACATCTCATTATAACACAGTATGTTCACAAGCTTTCAACATTGCTTCTAATCATAAAGATCGAATTCATAGAACACATTAAACCCAAGTCAAGCAAAGTATATCATAGCTTTACACAACAGTTAGGTGTGAACCTTTTTCAATGTTTTCCCTTTCTTATTAGGTATTTTATCTTTATAAAAAGGGGTTAAGCTAGGATTAAGTAATATCCTATATTTTAGCAGCATCAAAGGGAGTTTTGGAAAGTAAGAATAAAATGCAAAATACATTTTTAAAAACAGCCCCAAGCAATATTTAGTTGTATGCCTTAAAATCTTGCTATATTTCCAAGACAAATAAGTTGGCATAGGTTTTCATACATTATAGTCCATATCATTAACTGGACTTTATAATTCTTTTGGGATATCAACAGATTCAGAACCTGTAAAAATGTAATGGTGGAGGATTAGCCATCAGTCATCTGCACTTACTCCCACTTTGTTCATGAACATTTGTTGTCAGACACTTTAATTATTTTATAGATAGTCTTTTTCTAAAAGGAAGACTAGATTATTATATTCTCAGAAAATCTAAGATTGATAAAAAGTTTGATTTAAAAAAACTGCTTTCCTTTTAGGTAAATATAGCATAGCTCTTGTAATATTACCAGTTCTGGTAATATTTTTTAATTATGTGGATTATATTATATGGCAAAATGATGTTACTTGCCAATAATCTCCCTGCTGGCATGATAGTATTTTTTGTTTGAAATATCTTAAGCTCTACATTTATAGTTCCACTCAGAAAATGCCACAAAATCTATTGTCTATGATGAAAACTTGGAATAAAATTGTACATCTCTGCAGTGCTTTGTGGTTTGATTTCCAGAAAAACACATGTAGCCCCTGTCTAGATTTTCTTAAAGCATTGGAGTCTTTTTCTGGGATCACATAATGTGATTGCTTTTTAAGGAGACAATTTAGCCATGCACTCTGAAACACCTTTTTAGAGACTGAATCTAAAGCACAACACAGCTTTAGTATTGTTGCAGATTTGTTAATCAAAAAATTGTAATTGAATTGAAAGTATTTTTGAAGCACAGTACCCATCCTAAGAAGAATATTATTCAGATGAGTTTTGTAGTTTGAAGAACATACAGATCTATATCCAGCAATGATTTACTACAGGATAGATGAATGATGGATGGATGAATTCACACTTTACAGTGTGCCATACTGTAGTTAGTTGACTCTACTTAGAACAATTTGCAAACCCAACCAGTGTATTAATGAGCTCATTAATAGTATTTTTGAAAGACTCAATAATATTTTGTGAACGGCCACTATTACATATTATTTTATTTACTCAACCATCATTGCATATTAATGCAAAATATGATACATGTCATGAATTACAAATAATCTCTAAAATGTTATACTATAATACTTAACAGGATTTTTATTTGCAACCAGTGAACTCAGCTACTCTACCCCAGGCTTGGGAAGACTATAAAAACCTAGAGAGCTAAAAACCCTGATACCCTAAAAACCTCTTGATACTTTTCATTTCTTCAAACATATCAGAAGACCAAATATTGGTTTTATGTTAAGTTATCTTGGTTCTGAAAAGATGTAAATGACAAGCAGAAATCCAAATCATAATTGCAAATAAACAAAAGCAAATTAATTAGTATGATTTATGTATTTCATGTGATGGGTGGGAGATGGCATTGGTCGCACTGGTGGATGATCTCTGGCAGGAATAACCTCTATCCTGGTCCTGTTAGATCTCTCAGCGGCTTTTGATACCATCGACCATGGTATCCTGCTGCGGCATCTCGGGGGTTTGGGGGTGGGAGGCACTGTTTTACGGTGGTTCTCCTACCTCGGGCCGTTCGCAGATGGTGTTGACAGGAGGATCGAGGTCGACCCCGAGGCCCCTCACTTGAGTGCCCCAGGGGTTGGTCCTCAGGGGTTGGTCCTCTCTCCCCTCCTGTTCAACATCTACATGAAGCCGCTGGGTGAGATTATCCGTGGTTTTGGGGTGAGGTATCATCAGTATGCTGATGATACCCAGCTTTTCATCTCCACCCCAAACCAACCCAGTGATGCCCTTGATGTGATGTCCTGGTGCCTGGAAGTGGTACGGGTCTGGATGGGAAGGAACAGGCTTCGGCTCAACCTGGCCAAGACCGAGTACCGGCATCTCGGATTGTCCAGGATGTTCCATCCTTGGTCATGGGGGGAGAGGTGTTACCCCCTGTGGAAAGGATGTGCAATTTAGGCGTCCTCCTGGATGCACAGCTCAGCTTGGAAGATCATGTCAGAGCTGTGGCCAGGGGGGCATTTGCACAAGTTCATCTTGTCTGCCAGTTGCGCCCCTATCTGGACCGAGATGCCTTGCGTACGGTTACTCATGCGCTCGTTACCTCCTGTGTAGACTACTGCAATGCTCTCTACATGGGGCTGCCCTTGAGGACCACCCGGAGGCTTCAGCTGGTGCAAAATGCAGCCACGCGGGTTGTGATGGGAGTGTCCCGATACTCCCATGTTACACCCCTCCTGCGCGAGCTGCATTGGCTGCCGGTTGCCCTTTGGGTGAGGTTTAAGGTGCTAGTTATCATCTATAAAGCCCTTCATGGCTTAGGTCTGGGGTATTTGCGGGAGCATCTGCTGCCAGCAACGACGTCCAATCGCCCGGTGCACTCACACAGGTGGGGCCTCCTCAGGGTGCTGTCAGCCAGACAATGTCGGCTGGCGAGCCCCAGGGGGAGGGCCTTTTCTGTGGGAGCGTGCGCCCTCTGGAACCAACTGCCCGTGGAGCTTCGGGTGGCCCCTGACTTCCGCTCCTTCCGTCGTGACCTGAAGACCTGGCTTTTTTGCTCAGCCAACCTGGACTGAAGGGGATTTTAATAGTTTTAATTGGTTTGATTTCGTTTGTGGGTTTGAAATTGGTTTTAGATCTAGTGTTGGGGTTTTTAGATTTAATAGTTTCTTAAAGTTTGTATTTTCTGTTTTTATCATTGTAAGCTGCCCTGAGTCCTTCGGGAGATAGGGCGGCATAGAAATCCCAACAAATTAATTAATTAATTAATTAATTAAAATTAAATCAAAGCATAAATTTTACTAGAACAATTACAATTTTTATTGTATTTTAAATGTATTAACATTCCTCTTTAAAATATGACTCATTTAGATCTAGCTTGCAATTCTGTCTTAATACCGAATTTCACAATCATAATAGTAATATGCATAATAGTAAGAAAAAGGGAAGGAAAACTTATGATATACTGTATTTAAATAAGCAAAGCAGTGCTGAATTCCTAAAAACCACACTCTTTCTACCATAAGGGTATTTTATTTATATACTGCCCAGAGCCTTTCTGCGGGGGAGATGGTTGATTTCAAAATTTGATAAATAAATAAATAAATAAGGATCCTCTGCCGCCAAGGGAATTATTGATATCTTCATCCCATATTGGATTCTGCTTCTTGTCTACTTCCTTTAAATCTGATTCCAGGAACTTTCTGTTTTTCCTTCTCTGATAAACATTAGCAGGGGTGG
This sequence comes from Naja naja, assembly GCA_009733165.1. Classification (NCBI taxonomy): domain Eukaryota; kingdom Metazoa; phylum Chordata; class Lepidosauria; order Squamata; family Elapidae; genus Naja; species Naja naja. The sequence continues at coordinate 137,232,595 of CM019151.1, read as the reverse complement.
GCTGCTGGGGTTTCGCAGGGGTTCAGCAGATCCTCTAGCTAAGATTCTGCACAGTTTGGAGAACCCACAAATCCCACTCCTGGCTGGCCCTGCCCACCCCACTCTGCCCACCCCAGGAGTCTCCAAGCGGCCTGTTTTGGATGCAGGTAAGTGCAGGGTGCGCTCACAGGCTCAAGGAAGGTGAAAAACGGGCCTCCCGAAAGTTGGAAGTGGGCCTGTTTCCGGCTTTCAGAGAGCCTCCAGAGCCTAGGGAGGCTATTTTCGCCCTCCCAGAGGCTCGACAAAAGCCTCTGGAGCCTGGGGAGGGCAAAAACACCCCCCGCCATGGTGCAGGAGGCCGATTAGGCCGCACCCACCATGGCCACACCCACCCAGCAACTGGGCAGAGAACCAGTTGCTAAAATTTTTGAAGCCCACCCCTGAACATTAGATATCATACCTCCTGAAGAAAATTGGTAAAAGAACAAAATCATCATTCTTAGAAAGATTACCTCTGCCTTCTTTAGAAGTCCAGATCAGGGGTGGGATTCTACCGGTTCAGACCGGTTCTATAGAACCAGTTATGATTCTGCGCAGTTTGGAGAACCGGCAAATCGTGCCCCTGGCTGGCCCTGCCCCTCTCTGCCAGCCCCTCCCCTCCCCACCCAGTCAGTCTTTATCGTGCATGCGCAACATTGCGCACATGCTCGACATCGCTGACTGCATTCTTCCCCACCCGGTCACCCCTTCAGGTATTTATTTTTTTTCCCCTTCCGACAATCAACTGTTCCTATGATCAGCTGTCCCGGGATTCACCTCGCTTACTTACTGCTTCACCCAGGAGGCTTCCCTGAGGCCCAGGAAGGCAAAAAATGGAGGGTGGGAGCAGCTGCCCCCGCTCCCTCCATTTTTTGCCTTCCTGGACCACAGGGAAGCTTCCTGGGAGCAAAAATGCCCCCCCAGAAGGCTCCCTTGAGGCCCAGAAGGCCCCAAAACAGAGTGTGTGTGGGGGTGCTGCGTGCTCCCCCTATGCTCAGTTGGTTTCCTTCCTGGGCCCCAGGGAAGCCTTCTGGGAGCAAAAAACACCCCCCCCAGGAGGCTTCCCTGAGGCCTAGAAGGCCCAAAAAACAGGGGGGGCTGCAAAAAAGAGCCACGCCCACCCAGTCACATGGCCACGCCCACCTAGCCATGCCCACCAAACCAGTTGTTACAAAATTTGAATCCCACCCCTGGTCCAGATGGTAATATGAGACAGTTGATTTCATATGGCAAGATAAGCAAAAACTCAAGCCATGGTTGACTGAACTGGATTAGGTTATGAGAATCTAAACATTGATGGCTCATTCGACATATTATGATTGCACAAAATAAGCCATTGTATAAATCTGGCCATTGACAATGAAATAACTACAGATCTGAAGGTGTTTTATGTTTTGAATGCATTATTTATGGCAGCAAAGAAATATGCAAATCTATGTGTTTAACGAATTATGGAACATTACATGTTAACAAATCTGTTTATTCCTTTTGCATATAGTTAGAATCATATGATGGGAAAGCTGACACCTCTAAATAATGTGTTCATATGACAGGAAAGGTTATATGGCAGCAACTGAATCTCATTCTAAAAGCTTCATGTACTCTCATATGGGCCTTTTGGTTTGGGTGACTTCAACCTGCCCTCCCTGGGGGGGGGCGTTGGGTTTGACCCAAGAGTTCATGGCTTCCATGGTGGCTATGGGCCTGACCCAGATAATACAGGGTCCCATGGACGAAGGGGGCAACATGCTTGACCTTATTTTTGTCTCGGAGCAGTGGCGTAGTGATCTGGGGGCTGGCAGTGTCAATGTTCAGCCTGTTGCATGGTCAGATCACTATCTCCTATGGCTGGTCTTCCAACAGGCCTCTCCGCCCCGCTGGGATGAGGAACCACCAAGATGGTTCCGCCCCAGACACCTGATGGACCCTGAGAGGTTCCAGGCAGAGCTGGGGTTTCTGCCCGCTTCCCTTGTCCACAGCTCGGCCGAGGTGCTGGCGGCTGCATGGCAACATGCGGCCGTGGAGGCCCTTGACCGGGTTGTCCCCTTACGTCCCCTCACCTGCCACAGATCCCAGGTAGCTCCCTGGTTTACAGAGGAGCTCCGGGAGATGAAGCAGCGTAGGAGGGGTTTAGAGAGCAGATGGAGGTCGACCCACTCTGAAACCGACTGAACCCAGCTAAGAGCCTATATTAGGACTTACCTGGGAGCTCTGGGGGCGGCGAGGAGGGCTTACCTTTCCACCCTCATAGCGTCCGCAGATAGCCGCCCAGCCGCCCTGTTCAGGGTCACATGCTCCCTTTTACATTGGGAGCCGGGGAGGGACCCTCTGCAGGGTAGGGCTGAGGAATTTGGACAATATCTGTCGGATAAGATCGCTCGGATCCGGGACGGGTTGAACTCTACTTTGCAGTGGTCTGAGGAGGGGCTTACAGAGAGTCTGGTCGATGTCATCTGGGCTGAGTTCGATCCTGTTTCTGAGGATGAGGTGGACAAGATTATGTGATGACTGAGTTCCACCACATGTTTATTGGACCCGTGTCCTTCCTGGATGGTGTATGCCTCCAGGGGGACAACGTGCGGCTGGCTCCGGGCAGTTGTTAACGCCTCGCTGAGGGAGGGGTCTTTTCCTGCTGCCTTGAAAGAGGCGGTGGTGAGGCCCCTCCTGAAGAAGCCTGCTCTGGACCCAGCCGTTTTAAACAACTTCCGTCCAGTCTTCAACCTTCATTTTTTGGTGAAAGTTGTTGAGAGTGTGGTGGCTCAGCAGTTTCCGCTTTTCCTGGATGAAGCGGACTATCTAGATCCATATCAGTCGGGCTTCCGGCCCGGGTTCAGCACAGAGATGGCATTGGTCGTGCTGATGGATAATCTCTGGAGGGCAGGGGACAGGGTATTTTCCTCTGTCCTAGTCCTATTAGATCTCTCAGCGGCCTTTGATACCATCGACCATGGTATCTTATTGCGGTGCCTCGGGGGTGGGGTGGGAGTGGGGGGCACTGTTTTGCAGTGGTTCTCCTCCTACCTCTCGGGGCGTTCGCAATCGGTGTTGGCAGGAGGGCAGAGGTCGGCCTCGAGGGCACTCACTTGTAGGGTTCCTCAGGGGTCGGTCATCTCTCCCCTCCTGTTCAACATCTATATGAAGCCGCTGGGTGAGATCATCCATGGTTTTGGGGTGAGGTATCACCAGTACCCTGATGATACCCAGCTGTATATCTCCACCCCAAACCAAATCATTGATGCCCTCTCCGTGATGACCTGGTGTCTGGATGCGGTACGGACCTGGATGGGCAGGAACGAACTACAGCTCAATCCGGCCAAGACTGAGTGGTTGTGCGTACAGGCATCTCGGCCCAGTCAATCGATTCCATCTTTGGTCATAGGGGGAGAGGTGTTGCCCCTATGGACAGGGCTTGGAACCTGGGGGTCCTCCTGGATTCATGGTTCAGTTTGGAGGAGCAGGTGAGGGCCGTGACCAGGCAGGCTTTTGCCCAGGTCCGAGTGGTTCGCTAGTTGCGCCCATATCTGGACCGAGATGCCCTTTGCACGATCACTCATGCACTTGTGACGTCCCGACTTGACTACTGCAATGCTCTCTATCTAGGATTGCCCTTGCATACCATCCAGAGGTTTCAGCTGGTGCAGAATGCAGCTGCACGGGTTGTGATGGGAACTTCCCAATACTGCCATGTTACACCCCTCCTGCGCGAGCTGCATTGGTTGCCGGTTGCCCTCCAGGTGAGATTCAAGGTGTTGGTTTTAACATTCAAAGTCCTTTACGATTTGGGTCCGGGGTACTTGCGGGAGCATCTCCTGCCAACATCAAATACCGATCGCCCTGTGCGTGCGCACAGACAGGGACTCCTTGGGGTACCGTCGGCTAGACAATGTTGGCTAGCGGTGCCTCGGGGGAGGGCCTACTCTGTTGCGGCCCCCACCTTGTGGAATCAACTTCCTTTGGAGCTCCATTTGCCCCCTGATCTTTGCTCCTTCCGCCGTGGTCTGAAAACTTTGCTATTTGAACAGGCTGGACTGGACTGACCTCCTGGGGTGGGGGTAACATATTTTTAACTATTTTATTGATTGGGCTTGTCAAATTTAATTGTTTTTTATATATTTATTGTGTGGTGTTTTTATTGTGAGCCGCCCCGAGTCCTTGAGGACAGGGGGCGGCATACAAGTCCAATAAAATAAAATAAATAATAAAATAAATAAATATTGTTATAAGAAAGATAGCACATTGTGGGCTTGTTATGTGTAAATATCAGCTGGTCATGACTAAATTTTAAAGATACCATTATGTGAAGTGGACCTGCATTTGAGGAGCACATTGTGGGCTATCTTTGAGAACTGATTCCAGATGAGGGAATGTTCAACAAAATGTTCACTGCTGGACCCTTCTTACAAGGCCATGCCTATAGGTGTGGCTTACTTGTACAGTGAGTAACCATTTTAATTTCTTACAATACTATCCTGGAACATGGAAAGAAATTTTGCCTTGTAGAGTAGAGAACTCAGGAAGACAGCCCCATGGCTCTGTGTTACTGCATCAAAATGGTAATACCAAGCTTGATGAAATGGTTAATCTAGACAACCTTTAAAACACAAAACTTACTGTATTTGGATTGAGCATAATCACTGGCTTGGCTAAGAACTCAGGGCAAATTCATACATGCCATTTGCTATATGAAACAATTGCTACCACTGTGCTTGGGCGCTGTACTCATTTTTCCCATTTGGCTATCAACCAGTCTAAACAAGATCCAAAGGCCCAAGGAGTGTATTCAATGGTTATTGTATGTATTTGGCAAAAGCAGGAATGCTAACAGCCATAGCATTTTATCTTGGCTGCTAAATTCTGAAAGGGGGGGAGGGGAAGATACAATTTAGCCAAGATAGCGTAAAACACCAGCTTTCTCTTGAGCTATCTGTTCCAGTCAAGCAAGGCAAGCACAAATGCCATCCCCTGCTGAAGTACTGTATCTCCTTGCCCTCCCACTCACCTTTCTGTTTCAAGCGTGCTTTCCTTTTCTTGGAACAGGCAGTTGCAATGACAAGTCCAGAGATTTTCTTGAGAACAAGATGCTGGAAGAGATTCTTCTGTGGGATGCTTGACTTGCCCTCCCACACTTTCCTCATTTCTCAGAAAGCCTGGAAGCTGAAAGATTGGAAGGAGGGGGCAGTGGAAGTTACTCAGACCATGTGCATGCCTCAGCAGTCCAGGAAGAGAAGTGAGTAAGTAGCTTGTCATATTTAAGTGCCTCCGGCTAGGTCTCTTGTACATTCTGGGAAGAAACAGCTGGAGCGACCACACAGAAGGTTAGTACTTTGTTTCTAACTTTATCTGCCTTTGGGTGTTATGATCCAGTTCTGGAACAAGAGGTATGTTGGGAGAATTCAGGAAAGAGTTCTGCAGTACCATAATCTTTGGTCTGGTCTGGTTTTTGTGGGTGAATGGACTGACAGACTGATTTCAACATGCCTCTGACTACAGGCTAGCAATCATCAAATCAAAGCAATATGTTTAATTCTAATATAGTCCTTGTGGAAACAGTTAAAAAGATAGTTTCAGTTTGCTAGAACAGTTACGTGTTTTCTTTTTTTTAAAGTGTGGAGAGTGTATTTGCACACCAGGGAAGCTATTGTTCTCTGAGATGGCAAAGGAAAGGCAAGAGTGGATGGTGTGTAAGATTCGGGAAGGTAAAAGGTTATTTTGGGAGGGAGCAAAACTTCCTAGATCTAGAAATATTTGGATGTAAAATGATATAAGAAATTAAGTTTAAGTAGTTTACATAGGTATCAAGGATAATTTAGATGTAACTAATTTCTTGTAACTATAGGCTGGGAGAAAAATTCCATGAATCACAGCAGCTGCGTGTGGGTTAAATACACATTCACAAAATAACTGGCATATAATTAATTAACCCTGTTCAAGGTCTAGATACTAGGTAATTATGATTGGTCATTATTACTGAAGAAACTGAGTGAAATTTACACTTTTTGAGGTTCTGGATAAATAATTTCCTTTCCTCCTCTTTGGGTGGCTCAGGCTGTAAATGCCTGCTCTTAAGATCCAGCTGTCTACAATTACTGTAGGTTCGAATCTCACCAGGCTCAAGGTTGACTCAGCCTTCCATCCTCTCGGGGTAGGTAAATTGAGGACCCAAGATTGTTGGGGGCAATTAGCTGACCTTGTAAAAATGCCGCTTAGTAATAAGCAGGCATATACAATGGAATGAAGGCTATTGCTGAGCACACTGGGTTGAATCCCAAAAATTGTAAGCCGCCCTGAGTCTTCGGAGAAGGGCGGCATATAAATGTAATTAAAAAAAAAAGTATACATATACACCATTTATATAGAATTGAGATCTGTATACAAAATGGAAATGCTGTCTCATCTTTCTTGAACTATATAACACAGTTATATGGATTATTGCTTGCTGCCACCATACATGGGAACACAAAAATCCAGATGATCACTAGAGGGCAGCAGAAATAGTAATCTAATGGTTATTTGGAGTTTTCAGCCCAGCTAAGGTAACTCTTTATTGTAACTTTGAACATCAAGAGCCAGTTAACTCTATATTTATTGGATATTTTTAAAAATGTGAAGAGAAAAGGGGGCATTTCCTTTGCCTTTCAGGATTACCAGGTTGAACCTTCTACTCCAGAGTTGGCCAATATGGTTTTCTTTTAGCTAATTTGTACTATAATTCCCAAAGGATTTAGCCAATGGCAGGGATTGTGGGAATAGCAGCATCAACAGTAAATAATACAAACTAAAACTAGCTGCATTAGGATTAGAGTGTATCCACTAAAACCACGTCCAATTTCTAGGGGAAGATACATAACAAGAAAGACGAATATTCCAGAATTGTATCTTTGCCTCTCCAAGATTTAGTCATATAATCGTTTGTCAGCTCTGCTAAGACAGCACTGAAAAGAAGTTATACTGATCTTAATTTGAAACAGCACATATGAAGCAAAAAATCCCTATAATGATTAGATAATAAAGTGCTTAGAGATTTAAAGGTTAGGAAAATTTGAACAACTTAATTGAATATTTACAGTACCTATAATATTGGGCACATCACCCAAGACATACCAGCTACTCAGAGTTGCCTCAAACCATGAGATTGTGGGGGGGAGGAATAATGATAATAATAATGAGGGGGAGGGAAATATATTTGTAGCTTAGGAGAAATAATATTAAATGCATAAAATAACAAACTTTTCTGAGCATCTAGCTCATGTTTTCCCAATCTGTAATCTGTCAGTTGTATTGATACTGCAACTTATAAAATTCTCCAATATGCATAATGGAGAGGAGTTGAAAGGCATTAGGTTTAGGAAAAGCTATTGCACATATCATCCATCAAAGTACTATCTTCACAGGGATAGAAGAATCGGTTACATAATTGTTTGAAGATTAAACTCCTTAACCCCAGCCAAAACCAACAACATTGGTCCGTTTACACTGTGAATACTATATCACCAGATGGGCTTTTGGCAGCACTTAGAGAAAGGTAAGTAGATAGGTATGTGTGTATATGTATATACACACACACACATTCACCAACCCACCCACATACATATTCAGAGAGAAAGAATTCCAAAGCAGAAAAAAAATCACCCTGGCTTACTTCTTGGCTTAATATAATATGTGAATCAATTCAGAGTCCATCCCACCTATCACTCAGGTAGGCTGAAGAGCACTGTAGGGTTCATGTTCCAACCTGGCTGGTTCATTAAACAGGAAGACATTTTTAAGATGTGTTAAGGCAGAGGAGAGAAAGGGAAATTCTAAAAGTCTGCCAAATATATCTAATTACACTGAGATATTGAAATATTTTCAAGCACTTCTCCCTCCCACTCAACTGCATTAAAAATATAGTTAACTCTTGTTTTAACAAATGGGGGGGAAGAAGGTTACAAGTGTCCTTTAAAACAAATGTTCATTAATTCTGAATAAGTTTTGTGTAAACATGGTTGCATATTTGACACATAATTAAGATGGTAAATGGGATTTTTTGAATGTACAGAAATATCTGTTGCATTCAATATCTACTAAACTAAGGTCCATTAAATTGAGACATTTACACCATTGGCATCTTTAGTAGTAAATCCATGTTGCTTTTTCCAACAGATGACATCTGCAAGGAGTAAGGTGCCTACATGGCTGGCTTAGCTCTGAGAACTGAATTCCATAGGCTTTAGAAGAAATGAAACGCCCCGTGGATTCAGTTCTACAGCTAGGCAGCTAATAAACTCCAGAGAGCCTGATCACAAGTGCTTCAGGGTATCATCAAAGAACTTCTGCCAAGTACGGATTTACAAATTCATTCAGTTAAATATTTGCCATCCATCATTCAACTTAGGCATCATTTATAATTCTTAAAAAGTTAAAGCAGTTCTATTTTAAGCAGTTATTCACACAACTCAAGCCAATCTTTAAAAAGTTTATGATATTGCAATGTCACTTTTTGGCATGAAGGCGTGATTCGCTAAGTGCTATAAAGACACTATCCAAGTAGAAAGGCGGATCTGGTACAGTGGAAAGCATCCAATTTAAATGTGAGTGCACACTTTGAGCATAATGTCAGGTGCAAGAAATGAGGAACTAGGGTTGTTCAAATGAGAACAAGTTTAATCCATGCTAGCTATTACAAGAAATTGAAATACTAGTAATCAAGGCAAATTGGTAATAGATAAGAGTCAAAGGAATTCAAGAAAGGCTGGACTTAGATCTCTTGTGGGTGCGAAGGGACTCCAAACTGATGATGTACTTGACTCCTGCCTTGGGCTCAGCCCTGTCATTTCCTACAAATACAGTATTCTATTCTCAGCATTTGCTATGTTTCTAAAGGCACTTCTACACAATTTCCCTCACAAAATATTTGAAGTTGAGCTGTAATTCTTCTTACAGCAGCACTGGAAATGTTAAAGAAATGTAGGGAACTCACATTCCACTGCACACAAAATGGAAATAAAATAAATTGCCAGTGTACTTAACTCTTTGTTATATGAATTTATCCGGGGTGTTTTCAAAACAATCTGAGTGATTGCTATGAGGGTAAGCAAATATACTGTTATTTTGTGGCATTTAAAAGCCTCCTGCAAGTCCCAGTGGTAAAATAGTAACATGTTAGTTTTTTTAACCCATTCTTCTCCTAACAGCTCTAATTATGTTTAATGTTTAAAGAAGGAACAAATGTCCCAAATCTGGGAATATTGAGAAAGCAGTCCTTTCCTTATGAAAGAACTGAAGAGATTGAGGCCCATTGATCTCCTCACAATGCCTTAGACTTGGAGGTCTTCTGCAGCTAAGCCAATCTACTTCTGACTCTGGGGAATTTTGGGAGTTGAAGTCCTCCAGGCTTAAAGTCGCCAAGGTTGGAGACCCCTGCTGTAAATTACTTACATCTTTTTGGAGTAACATTTTAATGAAAAGTACATAAGTAGATGTGTGAGGGATCAATGTGCCTCAATCTGCAAATAGCACTATTTGCTTTGGGACTTAATAAAGCCCTGGCTGAGTTAAAGCAAAGGAATTGGGATCTGGACATCCAAAATGACAGTACCAAACTCTGCCATCCCTTTTATAGCACAAACAATGCTCTTTCCTGGTTTGTTCCTTTTATAAAATCTCATGTTCCATGTCTATTTACTTTGGCAAAATTGGGGTGTACCTATTAAGGCAATAACTGGTAGGTATATAAGCCTTCCATAAGAAAGTTCAACTTGTTTCTGTTCAGACTTGGAGACAGAATGTATCTCATGTGCTATTGTCCTTTATACAGCCAATGGCAATAAGGTGTAATGCTTCCAATTCTTAGTAACTCTCATTGCCACCAGGAGAATGTTACCCTAGCACTGATGTTGTTACCTAGTTTGAGTAATGAAACATCTGCAAGAAAACAACCAAGCTCAGAGAACACCAAGGACCTCAGACTGTTACTCTTCTCCTAGGCGCCTACTCTTTTTTTTTTAAATTACATTTATATGCCGCCCTTCTCCGAAGACTCAGGGCAGCTTACAATTTTGGGGATACAACCCAATGCGCTCAGCAATAGCCTTCATTCCATTGTATATGCCTGTTTATTACTAAGCGGCATTTTTACAAAGTCAGCTTATTGCCCTCAACAATCTTGGGTCCACAGTTTACCTACCCTGAGAGGATGGAAGGTTGAGTCAACCTTGAGCCTGGTGGGATTCGAGCCTGCAGTAATTGCAGGCAGCTGGAACTTAAGTGCTAGGCATTTAACAGCCTGCACCACCAAGGCTCTTCAGAGAACTCCAAGGAAGTTGCAGAATTCTTATCCATAGCATCAGGCTCCTCTCTCATGCTATTCATTGCTATTTTTTTTATTTATTGCTAATTGCTTTAGGATTTACTCACAATTTTATAGCTATTGTATTGTATGCCAGTCTTTTATTATGTTTGTTCAATAAATAAATGGACTATAAATAAATTTTGATTTGTAAATTGATAGAAGGAATTATAGTTGTACTGAGCACAGATGGATTACCAAAATAATTACACTAGGAAATAGAAATGTTATTCCAGATACTAAGATTTGTAATTTATCTGTGTTGGAAATTATATTTTTTACCAGTCAGAAAATGATGCAGAAAATGATGCAGCACTACAGATAATACTTTACTTACAACACTTTGTTTAGTGACCATTCAAAGCTTTAACGACACTGAAAAAAGTGATTTATGACCATTTTCGCACTTATGACCGTTGCAGCATCCCCATAGTCACCAGATTCACACTTGGATGCTAGACAATTGGTTCATATTTATGACGGTTGCTGTGTCCCAAGGTCACCTTTTGCAATTTTCTGACAATCAAAGTTAATGGGGAATCCAGTTTCACTTAACAACTGTATCACTAATTTAACAACTGCAGTGATTTACTTAACTGTGGCACAAAAAAGGTTGTAAATGGGGCAAAACTCACTTAACAAATGTCTCACTTAAGCAAACATAAATTCTGAGCTTAATTGTGGTTGCAAGTCAAGGACTACTGTACATATTTATTTGGTACAAATTTCACCATATTATATGACAGAGCATCATGGTTATTTTGGGGGGGGAGCAGGGTTAAACCAGTGATTTCTACCTATGCGTGCATACACACACTTGTACACACACATACACACACAAACTATTGAGTTTTTTGGAGGCTCCTTTTTCTTCTGGAGATTCTAATTTTTAAAAATTCTTTGTTTTTTGGTTCTTTTTAATTCATTTAATATGATTATTTAAATTTTATATTTATTTCCTATAATTTTATTATAAAATACAATACAATGGGCAAACTTCCCTCCCCCCAAATGATTTATTTCTGGTTCAGCTGCTTCTCCAATGTTGCAAAGGTAATGTAACATCACTATCTTTACAACTGCAAGATTAGTGATTCCACCTTGACGCCCACTTTCTTCCAGTTAACCAGTTTTCATTCTCTGTTCTGGAGTCAGGCATTGTATACTCATCTCTATAGATTCTAAGGTAGCCATTTTGGTCTATTCTTGAGAGTTTGGGCTAGGGTTTGGAGTGTCAGAAGATCTCTCAGAGGATGGTGAACACCTCAAAAAACAGGCTCTATAATCTGATGATGTGCGTAATCCAAAACTAAAAATAGCAGATGTCTGTTTCATTTTGACAGTAGAAGTAACTAAACAAGTCAGGACCCATTGGTCATGGAAACATCATTTCAGAATTATTTCCTTATCTAACATTTCTACAGGCCCTTGCACCGTCCTCAACTTTTGCTTCACCTCCCCACATCCTCATACACCCTCCCCAACTTATACCACACCCAATGCAACTTCCCTGACCTCTGCAATATCTCGTGCGTTTTTGTGCACTAAGCCTCTTGTACATCCTCTTGGCTCCTCGAGAACCTTCACAAATTTCACTAGACCTCTTAAATAGACCCTTGCCCGCTCCCCCACTCAGCAGCAACCATTTACCTGCTTTCTGATCTTGGACTTGCAACTTTCTGTTAGCTTCCCCATTGACTTGTGGCAGTCTGGCAGGGAGCACTGGAAATGACAATCACATGACCGTGGATGACTGACAATATAACAGCTCTAAAGCAGCCACAACTTTCCCAGATCCAATCCCATGGGAATAATGGTTTCTGGATTTAGTATGCATTCTTTAAATTAGCCCATTTGAGGTATACTGGTTGAAAAATTATTGCCCTGTGATACACAGTTTCATTCAACTGAAGGTTGTTAAACAATCAGGCACAAGAGTTTTAGTGTTATATAGATAAATATCACTTATACTGTCCTCTATTTTACAGTTCTTAATCCTGACCCATCAAGTTTTCCAGAGGATGAAGAATGTTGCCATGACTATCACAAGACCAACATTTATACTTCACTTTTATAACTGTTTTACATCACTGTTTCCCATTATAGCCAGCCATTATGGCCATCCATAATGGAGAACTTCCATCAAAAACAGTACTTCATTAGTTCCTGCATGTCATCTGTATACTGATGCCTTACATATGCAGTCCACTCCTATGTGTTTAGCCTTAAGTTCCCAAGTACACAATATTCTTAATATTTAAATGGATTTAATCCACATAAGTTTCAACTCTACTCAGAGTCTAATTACAATCCAGTTTTAACAAGATTTGTGGGCCTGTGAAACTATAGACATGGGTATTTATACTGAAACTAGGTGTCCCTTCAGCACCATGGTCAGTTTATTATGCGATACCTCTCTGTTCCAGAGTGCTTAACACTTAAATTCTGGAAACACTGCCTAACAGGAAGAACAATTTGATAATGGAACCAATTACTAAATATGATCAAGTGGAAGATAGCCAGCAATTGGTCAATTTAACTTTGGACACAATAGACTAAAATATGTTTCAAATTCCAAGATCAAAAATAATATTAAAGAGAAAATCAAAATGATTTGACTTTTGCCTCAAAATCAGGAGACAATGGCCTGATGAAATAATAATTTCTCCAAAAAAAATATACTCAAGAAATTTCCACAAGCAAACCAAGAATAATCACACTAGAACATGCTTGCTTTTATTTAAAATTACTTAAATAGTTTGTGTACAAATTAGGTTTCTGTCTAATAGTCAATCATAACTTTGTGAGCAAAATGTTGAGATTCAGAGGAATAATCAATGGCACAGAAGATATTCAAAAGGCTATTTTAAGAGTTAAGCAAGGTGAATCCTTGCTAATCTAAAATGATAATCCTGCCCTAATGTGACCTTTCTGTGTATCTGAAATTACAGGTGAAAAAAATAGATGGCGATGAAATACAGTATTATCTATTGTCATTCCAGGTTTAGTTTCTAAGTAGATCCATAGTGAATATCTTATGGTTATTTAGTTTAGTAGTTAGTGCCTCCCTTCCTTGCTGCCTTGTATATATATGACAGAAAAAGATTATTGGGGAGAATTTAAAGTAAGGGTAGTAGCAATTCTATTTTGGCATGGCCTTTTCCAATGCAAGAATCATTTCAAATATTGGCAAAACAAGCAAGAACACAAAATCAATTATACATAAAATATTAGTGCATACATTTCCTCCACCTCCTGTGATTACTGGCTACAGAAAAAGCAAATTACGATTGTAGAAATTTTAACCAAATATTATTTTTCACTACCCCCAGTGAGGTGCTTATTAGCCCAGTTTTCATTATAGACATCACTGGCTCTTACAGCAGCAGAGATGAGTGCTTTTTCAGTCAGTATAGTTTAATCCAGCTACATCATCTCTTTGCTTTCTTTTTCTTCTTTCTGTTCCGTTCTTCACTGCTGTCCTCAGCTTCACTAGCAGTTGGTGTGGGTTGTTTTCTTATGATTGTCTTCTTTATCATGTATTCTTGTTCTCCTACCCTGGGGTTTCCTTTTACAATAAATTCACCATTCTGATACATTATGGAAACATCTGTCTTCGGATACGTGCCATAGACTCTTCTGAGATCATCTTTCACAAAGTCTGGCAAGTCCCTCCTAGGCCCCACAACACGTTCAAGCCTACCCCAATGGAGCTGTCCTCTCAGAACAAAGCCTTCAGGCCATAGATCCCAGCTTGGTCTCTGGAATGCCATATGAGGATGATAGTTACTGTAAGGCTGGTACAGAGGAACAGAAGCCACCTGGGGAAAGTGCCAGAAAGGAGAAGGGTAAAAAAAAGGCCTTGGACCATATATGTGATGGTATTCCATTTGGTTGGATAAACTGTCATTGTAACCGTAGTCCATGTTATAGTCCATGATAGCAAAAGGCTTGTAAGTGTTGTGCATCGGAACCTGGGGCAGGAATGCATAAGGACAATTCTGAAACATGCCAGGATAGTACAGAGCCATACTGGTAGATGGTGCACACAGCTTCTTCTTAACCCAATGTTGCTTTTTCATGAAGCATTTCACCTAGGTTTTTTCTTCCACACTGTAAGGATAAAGTAAGAGACGCTGAACTTCTTGAAAACATAAATAGTTCATATCTATTTATCAACTCTAAATATTTAGAAAAATTGCATGTATACACATTTTCTAAAATGAAATTTGTTCAGGAGCAACATTTATAATACACCTAAAGAGATTTTTCCCCCTTACAAATGATGATTTCATAATTAGTTCTCTACACAATTTATTACAGTACTTCAATAGCTTTGAAGCTTGTTGAGACAAGTTCTGTGTACCTACGATATTGTACCATGGTACGGGGAGTGATGTAATGCAAAGCAGTACTCAGATTTATATATTGGAAAACATAGGCCAGAGGCTACATTTTAAAATGTACTTGGATGCTTTATATATATTTTTTGAAGCCATGATTCTGGGTAGAAGAGAATTTCAACTTTGTCCCAACTGTGATCCAAATCAGTTTGTATGTGCACATACATATATAGGTGATGATCCTGTTGCACATTAAGCCACAGATTAACTTTAGCTTCCCATAAACTATACTTAGACAGGTTTGCATAACAGATGCAATTTAGAACACACAATTGCTGGGTTCACATCAAATGGAAAGCTCCACAGAAGCAACCCACAGAGTAGCTTAATAATACTTGATTCCTGTGTCACTGGACCTCCCATATTATGCTTTCCCAATTACATGCCTAAATGGAAAGCAGGCTGAAGAGGAAAAAAAGCCAGCCACAAATACTGTGTTTATTTCCAAGAATTGCTGCATAACTCCTGGGTGCCATCTTACAAAATAAAACTGAAAGGGGGAGCAGTCTACCATTCTGATAAAAAAAAAACAGACAAGGTGCTAGCAAGCATCCAGGGAGACTAAACAGAAGGGACACTAGCAACAAACTCAATTGTCATTTCCAAGGAAATGATAGAATAGGTGAAATGTGTTTTCCCTTATAAGAAACAGGCGGGAGGGAGCCTGATTACAAACAGCACAATAATGAGGGCAAAATTAAAATCCTCAACATTGTACCATGGTCCCACTGTGCCTTGGTCTCCACCAACCCTCAGCCATTGCTTATATTAAAAATCAGCTAATATTAATAATAGTAATATTATAAACAATAATAAAGTAATGTTGTTAGTATTTTGCAATAAATGTTATGTTTTGCCTGTCCAATTCAGACACTCTATTGCATATTTTAATATACCAGAAAATGACAAATTATCTATGCATCTGCTAAAACAATCATAATCAATTTACTGAAAGCTCATTCTGGGTTTACTTCAGTAACACAGAGTTGGGTAAGTCAACTCTCAAGCATATTCTCAGGAATTGCATTTGAAGTAAACAGTGGTGGCAACTCTCTCCTAATAGAAATACAAATCGCCATCTGAAGCTAAAAAGCAGCCAAAATATTATTTTAAAAAATCAATGAAGTTGGCTAGCTAAAACATAAGGAAACATACAACTCTGTACATATCTTTCTCTTTTCATGTCACTGTCTGCAACACCAAGGATATAAACATCAACTTCCGTTGCTAATTTAATGTGAGAAATAGACTTTCCTAAAATGAAAAGTGTAAAGTTTCCTATCTTTGGCTGATCAATACCACCCCCCCATTTCACAAGTTCCACTATTAGAATTAGGCTACAGTTATCTGTTTCAAAGTCTGCTTTAGGATTTTAATCTTCACACCAATCTTTACTTTGCATTTTATACCCAACTATGTTTCCCACATAACCTGTGTCTTGAATACAAGATTTCACAGTCTAGAATGAGACACACATAGAGATACACACATCAGTTTAGCTCTCTTTAAAGGAATAAAAATAGAATCAAATTCCCCCTAAATCCTGCATTAAAAAGCGAAAGCAACATTACCAACCATAGTAGTGGCACAGCAGCAAGTAAGTTCTGCCCAAGCAATACCCAATAATACATAAGGAAATGCAGTTATTACTGCCATAGCTCCTGCCGACCTAGAAGTTTAAAAGTATGCAAGTAGCTAAATTGATACCACTTTGGTGGGAAGGGAATAATGTTTCATGTACCTCAATGTATAGTCATGCTGGCCAAATGACGACAGAAGTGTCTTCAGACAACGCTGGCTCCCTTGGCTAGGAAATGGGGATGAGCACCACACCTTAGAGTCAGACTGATCAGGGAAAACCCTTACCTTAAACCTGAATAGTACTTCCTCTCTCTCCCTCTCCCCCTCCCTCCCTCTCTCCAGGTTTCAGGTTTTGTTGTCTGGAGAACAGGACAAAGGAATGCATAGCAACCAAATAAACTCTAGAAAGCAGCAAAACATTCTTGCAGGTATTATCTCAATCTTTCCTTATTGAAATTACCGTATTCTACATATTCTGTTCCTCCTTGCCCTTTTAAAGTAACACAGTAGCATGGACTCTTTCTACAGTAGAATAAAAGGTACTATAGAGGTAGCTATATTTAATTCCTTCCTTACCCTGTAAAAGAGATTCATTTATCCGATTACTGACTCTTTATATTAATTACCACATAAGCATTTTATCACCATTTCTTCCTATTTTATTTTGGAATTAGACTATGTACATATTGTATTTTATTTTATTAATAAGGTTGCAAGACTAATCATTCAATAAACTACTAGTACCACTTCCTTCCATTCCAGGCCATGTTTCAAGATGTATGGTTTCCAGGTGAAAAGAAACATCTAAAGTCACAAATGATGAAGTATGGAGATTTCATATTTTTCCTTTTTTCTACTCTAGAATTACTCCACTGGAAGTAATGATATCAGAGCACTACATAACCAGCATACAGGTTATACTTTGCTTATATACTTCTGAGTTCAACCACTGTCTCTTCATCTTTTAGTCAGCTATATTTATTTATTTATTTGTTTATTAATTTGACTTGTATGCCGCCCCCTCTCCAAAAAGGACTCGGGGCGGCTCACAACTAAAAACAGAACAATAAATTAATTAACTAAAACAATATTAAATAAAACAAGCCAAATTCATCTAAAAAACCCTTACTAATTTAAAATATAAACTATATTATATATATACTATATTATATAAAATATAAACTTTCCCCCTTTGGGGGAAGTGAGGCAGGATATAAATCTAATAAATAAATAAATAAATAAATAAATGTCATGTCCTATAGCATCCCTGTCATGTAGTTGCATGAGGTTGCTATCTTCAGTCACCTGAAATAAATTATAGACCAGTACAACTAACAGCAATTTACATATGGTCTGAGAGGGGAAGGAGGAAATGTCATGAGGACAAAGCTGAGAAAACAAACTGCCAGGATATATTTATGCCATGATTCAGTGCAAACAGGAAATAGACAAGAATTACTTTAATTCTCTCCCTCTACCCCCCATCCCCCACCCCTCTGTCCCCCCCCCTCTCTCAGGGGAAACTAAGAGAGATGCCAAGCATAATCCAACTAAAAGGATTATTTAATATTTTAGTAATAATATACATTAAATACAGTAAAAAAGTCAAGTTAGCAGTTGCAATGATGTGATCAAACTTCCTCAGGTGAAACTTCAATTGCATCATCATGGCTACATCTTGACTTTAATTTTAAAGATAAAGTTACAAAACTGAATAAATTCCCTTAACAAGGTTAAGAGAGTTTATCAGGAAAAAATTATAGGTCTTTGGTATTCAAGGCTGTAAACACAGCTATGAAGTTTGAAGTACAAAGAAGCAAATCTCATGCTTCAAGCATTAGTGTCACCTAGCTGGATAATGAAGTATCTGCAGGAAAACAACCAAGCTCAGAGACCATCGAGGATCCCACAGTATTACTTTGTAAAGTTGTGGTTTTATGGAGTTAGTTTTTAAGTTTGACTTCCTGCTACACATGACATTATAGGTTTGGGAACTAACACACTGGGGCCCATTAGTAGGACTATCAAAGGTATTGCTTTAAAAAAATATTATAGCTTCCAATTCTGGGTTGCACAAATCCAGGTAAGCAGCCTGTGACAGTAACAACATAAAAAAAGTAACTGATGGCTGTTCCAGTTTTTACAGCCCAGATCTGAGGGTCCTAGATATATTAAACTGAATTACTGTTTTTTAAATATATATAAAAAAAATTGTTATAGAAACAAAATTTTAAAAATCAAGAAAAATACACGAAGAGAGAACCAGGAAGGGTAAATTTTCTCAGGACAACTTCATCCAGGATCAAACTCTCAGTAGCTACAAATACTGGTGATTATTTACTGTCTCATGAATACCGAGCAGCAAAAGTGAAAAACGGCTATCACTCCCTTGTCCAGGCTTCTGAGCTTCCAAATATATTCATTGGCCGGTATACGATATTGAAAGCTGGACTAGATGGGCTTATGGATGATTCAACAGGACTATTTGTTTATAACTTATATATGAATTGTCATTTTTCTTTAAGTGTTGACAAAACAGGATGTAGTTAAACCATGTTATAAGATTTGCTTTCCAAATAAATCTTAAGGACAAATCAACCAAGTTTTTTTTCTTTTTTGTTCATCCTAGTTTGATGAACACTGGATATTTCTATTACATTTATTCATGATTAACTGAATCAGGGTTTATTCAGTTAAACTTCTGGGCTAGAATAATAAAACACACTATGCCGTACATTAGCTTATTGCATTGCACAAAATCCACACCTGTAATTCAAATAACATGTTTTGTTTTGGTATCTTCAGATCACTCTTGACTCCTAGCAACTGCCTAGATTAGTCCCTGTTGTTTTCTTGGCAAGATTTTCAGAAATGCTTTGCTATTGCCTTCTTTCGGCCTAGTCTATATGACTTGCCCAAGGTAACACAACTGGCTTTGTGCCTAAGACAGGACTAGAACTTGCTTTTATCCTGGTGCCTTAAGCTGGTTTTCATAGCATGCTTATCCATATTCCGTTGGACCATGGTTCATCAATTAATCCAATTTTCTACATTCTCACATTTTACTGATCCACAAACTAGCTGCACAGGATTCATTTGCATATTTCAGGTTAAAATGTAGTTGGCTAGCTTGTTGCTCAATATACTCTTTGGACTCAGCTACTGGCTGAGTCTACAATCTGCTAACCTTTAGATAACATACAGTACAGAATTTATGTAGTTAACATAATTGTAAGAATTTCTACATTACACTGAACCATAAACCATAACCACATTGGTTAAGTTCTCACAACATAGCATTTGGCTAGCAAACTGCAAGCCCACAATAGGTCAGTCATCCTACTATTTCATAAATAATCTTATGTAATCTTAGTAATCAGCAGAGACATGAAAGATATACTCTAATACACTATACTTGAATGTATCTAGTACACTTCAACAAGGGTTGAACCTTTAGCCGTTTTCAACAAGAACAAAAAAAAACCCATAAGAAATGTTAGAAAAACAAAGCTAATCAGACAATGGATTAAAATTCCCATCTCACCCATTGTTAAAAGCTATGCTAGTTAGAGTTTGTGAGAATTACAGTCTACTTTATCTGGAGACCATTAAGGTGGAGGTAGATGCTCTAACCTTGTCTACATAACAGGCTGGGAAGCCTCACTAGCATTTTAAATCCAATAATAACCTCAACAACAATCAAACAGCATCTCCCAAGTACTGCTTATATAAGTATTAGTCAAGAATTAGAACTCCCCTGCTATTATAAAAATAACATATTACAGAAAGCATTTGTAAATGTTTAGTAAAACTACTAATTATTATATTTGCTATTTCACAATTTAAAAAATGTATCACTATTAAATATTGATTACCCTTTAGGACTTTGAATCCCACCCTGTTCTTCTACCTAAAAACAAAACATTGTTATCAAACAATCTTACACTGACCAGTCTCACTTGCAACTCTCCCTTTCCACACACTTATTACTTTCTGCTCATGGCTGCCTGTTAGCTCATTTTATCAACCCCAGACAACACCTGGAGCACTTAATTAACCATCATTCATTCTTCGTTAGGCAAAGGAAATCCTAATACAAATCCATTTCAAGAGGAATTCTGTCATTAGGCTCAGATAGTTTATTATTTTGGAATTATCTTTAGGAGTCTATTTCTTTCCAACTTTACATTTGTTTGAAAAACTTTCAAAATTAATAATGCCAAGACTAGAAAATAGCCTTTTTTTCCCCAAGGGAAATTTTGAAAAAAGAGATGTAGGAGAAGATGTGTATGCTGTTTGATGTTAGCTGTAAAGCAGTGTTTCCCAACCTTGAGCATTTCTGGGCTTTTGGACTTCAGCTCCCAGAATGCGACTGCCAGCATGGCCATTGATAAGAATCTGGCATTTTATGTCCATTACCCTGGAAATGGGCAATGTTGGAAAACACTGCAGTAAAGTGTAAACCCACAGAACAGGTTAGCATCATGGCTATATTATTATCATAGGTTAATTGAGCTGTGTGTGTTGAGCTTTATTATTAAGAACCCACATACTTTTAATTATAATTCATGCTTTAAGATTATATGTATCACATGACTGTGGAACACCATCATTTTTGATTATCAACGATGACATTTGAAACAATGACTAATTAATTTCAGCTCTTGAAGTAGAAAACTCAATTATCCATGGCCCTAATTTTGTTTCATTCTTTTCACTGTTTAAAATGTTTATTATGCAATTGTTTTTGTCTGCTGCATTGACTTTTTATAATGGAGTGATATAAAATGTTGTGAATAAGAAAAAAGATAAACAAGTCACAATCATAGAGTTGGAATCACATGGTAGAAGAAAATGACAGCAGTATTCACATCCTGCTGTGGCCCCAGGATATATGCAAAACTACCTTGCAAAGTACAAGTCTGCTCATCTGCTCCCAACATCTAGAGATGACTTTTTGAGAGACCTGCCCCCACATGCAGGTGGTATGGACTAGGTGTTCAGCTTTGATTGTAGTGGTCCCTGTGCTTTGGAATATGCTCCCTCTGAAAATAAATTTTATCCCAAGTCACCTTTTCTTCTGAAGTCTTTATGAAGACTGTTTTATTTCAATGGGCCTTTGACCCACGAATTGATGGGTGAACAACTAGAGATTATGTTCTTATTAGAACTGGAATATTGAACTTTTGTTTTCTGTAGTCACACAATAGTGGCAGCAGACAAATACTGTGAATAAATACAAAGTGCTAATTGGAGTAGGATGTAACCTGAAGATTGTATGATTTAACTGTTTTATTGAATAAACTACAATTTAGTCGCTCATTTACCAAACTATAGTTGTGCACAAAGTTTAAAACACATTTCAGTGGTAGTTTATTTCTTTTGGGGTACAGGCTAGTGATAGTAATACCAATTCTAGGATGGTTTTTATTCATGAACTCTTACAATGATGTGGAAATAAATCTGAATAGATCATTCTAAGTAATCTCTTTTCAAAGTTTTAAATTAGTTATCAGATGTAATGGATTATAATGGAATATCAAAAAATAGAGTTCAGAAAAAAGATCAAATGCAAAAAAGAGAGGTAATATC
The DNA here is from genome assembly GCA_009733165.1 of Naja naja. NCBI lineage: Eukaryota > Metazoa > Chordata > Lepidosauria > Squamata > Elapidae > Naja > Naja naja. The sequence goes on along the minus strand of CM019151.1, from coordinate 137,210,674 downwards.
CTAAAAGACAAATCAGATTTTCTACTACAGCATGTACACTATTGCTATTTAAGGTATGTTAATAGATACAAACATTTCCCAATACTGTATTCTCATAAAACAGTCATTATATTCCTGTGTTTTAGTAAGTGGAATCTGTGAATCATCAGTGGCATCTGATAATACAAACACTGTAAAACAATATTTATGGAACAAAGTTAATTAACTATCTTCCTTGAGTCATGTATGATGCAGACCTTCTCAGAAGAAGCTAAGGAAAATACACACATGGACCTCTGATGATGTCCTCCTCTATTCTTTCTAGGCTATTTTGAACTATGAAGTGTCAGTGATTTAAATAGAATTTTATTCCATATACTGAAAACACCACAAATCTGATTCTATAGTGCCCTATATTCATTACAAATTACATAGCAGAATTCAATAAATTAATGGATAATAGTTAATTATGGTGAAACAGATAACTGTAATGCTAAGATTTATATAATTACTAGCTAGATACCTATGCTTCGCTATGAAACTAGGCTTAGTTTTTGGGGAGGTAAATAAGAAAAAAAAATTTGCCTCTGCCTTCTAGCATCCATCGGTATTCATCTGGCTAGCATCCTGTCAGTGTGTGAGAGAGTTGAGGGCTGTTTTGAAACAGAAACAGTATTTGCTGTGTGAGCAAGGAGACAGCAAGGAGCCTGGGCATGGCTTAGCTCAACTTCTTCTGTACTAAAGCTGCTTGGTGCTGTGAAACTAAAATTGAAACTGAAACTCCTCTCCTCTCCTTGTGTTTTGTATTTGGAATAGATTTCTTTTCAGGTGGCGAGGGGGAGTAGAACTCCTTAGCATCACAGCGTGTTAATAATAATATACGAAATACTAATGCTCTGATGGTCATTTTGAAAAAAAACTTTCTTAGTGAGCACCTAGAAGCCAAGAGGAACATAGGTACCAAATTTCAAGTTTGTAGGCTTTACGGTTCTGGAGATTTTGTGATGATGCGTGAGTGGTATTTCGCTTTTATATAGAGAGATTTATTTATTGAGTATATTGCCACTGCCAAATACAGTTTGCAATTAAAAAAGCAGTTAAAATCAGGATATTAAAAGCAGAAAAGTCATAATAGGGCCTTTTTAACAATGGCATCCTTCTGTGGAACAACTTGCCCCCATAGCTATAAGAACCATCTTCTCCAAATGCAGACTACTTGTCGGATGACTTTATTTTGTTTATTTGGACAAGTCCCTGCAGCATTTTAAGCAAGATTTCAGAAGTGGTTTGTCACTGCCTGCTTCCTATGATAAGAGGGAATGTCCCTAGGTCCCATCTGACTTGATGCCAAAAGTGGAACTAGATCTCACATTCTCATAGTTTCCACTCTGGTGCCGTAACCACTAGTGTCTAGACTAAACTGGCAGCCTATATGAAATAAGTGAAAGAAATATCAGCAGTTGGTATCACTTGTTCAAACTTCTTTTATGTAGAGAGGACCACCATGGAATCCGAATGATGTTCAGCGGTAAGTATGCAAAAAGTCAGAAAGTGAAAAGGGCAATTTATTTTCACTGTGCAAGCAAGCTACTCAAGAATCCAGAAGACAAATAGCAAGACATATTGCTCCAAGCTAGCTATCCATGTATTCAAATTGAACACTGAACCAATCTAACTATTATGTAAAAAAGAAAGCTTACTGGATGCTCCATTGGTGACACTACATTAAAGGTGGCATCTAGACTATCTTGGCGAGGAGTCTTTCCTTTTGGCAAACCATTTGAAGACATTGCAAGAAACCTTTAAAAGTTCTGCAACACATCATGGAGGAAACAGGCAGGTAATAATTTCTTCACAATCCCAAACAACGCAGTTCCGTAGAGCATTTTGGAAATAGAACAACAGAGTTAAAAGGCACCCTGGAACTTTCCCAGTCTAACCCACTACTTAAGGCAAAAGCCTTATTACCATCCAGGTCAAATGACTGTCTAATCTATTCTTGAAAAAGTTCAGTGATAGTTTTACTTTTTTAAGGAGGGAGCAGTTTAGGGAAGCAAGTCAGTATCTTGGCAATGAATAAAAACCACAATCTTTTCCATAATATGCATCGAACACACTTCATGGATATACTGGAAATGCATTGCTTGATGTTTTAAAATTATAGATCTTGTTTTGGTGGCTGTTACATTGGAATCCAAATGAACCGGCAAATACTGAAACATTTGTAACTTAGTGATTTATATTTAAAAAAAACTCCATTATCCCACGTCACCGATCTG